>JAOTQR010080969.1:0-40288 GCA_025774065.1 Solanum ossicruentum | reverse complement strand
ACGCACCTTATCTTTCAGAGAAACCTTGAAGAATGCCCCTTAATGCGTACTTGAAGTTTGAGTGAATTCCTTGATGACATCCTTAAGATTGGTCTTGAGTTTTGGGACTTGAATTTGGGAGTAAATATTTGGCTAAGTGTTTTGTGAGTATTGGGGAATGTTTAGGATGATATGAGGGTAAAGGCTAACAATATGTATTTTCAAGTGTGGGAACCCATAGGCCCAATACTTAAAAGTCTTTGACTGAAGTCACGAAAAAATAGGACCAAAACTAACTGCTCACTGGAATTGCATTTTCTACACAAACGAGTTCCACGTAAATGGGCATAACTTCTTCACCCGAATACAAAATGAGGTGAAACCAAGTTTGTTAGAAAGCTAACTTAAAGAGATTTAATTTGATAGTCTTGGTTCATCCAGTTCTATGTGTGCTAAAAGATATGCCCCTTCAAAGATGACCCCCCAAAATCGCTTTTTTGCGATTTTCAAATTTTGATACGGTTGCTCTAAAATTCGCGTTAGACCCATCCCCAACTCAATTTGACTCCCTAAAAAAGAATATGAAGACATTTTTTCAAAATAACAAATGGACTTTTAGATATATGAAAATTATAATTCCGCACACTTTTGAGACACATTTTCGGGCAATTTTTGGGGCCGTTTCAATATCTCCCCCTAAGGAACATTTGTCCCCGAATGTGAAAGCAATGTACAAGAGAAGAATAATCATAAAGAGATTATCCCCAATAAAAATGCAGCAATTCATTTTAAAACACCATTTTCAAAACCTCGTCATAAGTGTAAAATCATCATAAACTTGCCAAGTTAAACATGAATGCATATGAATGACATAGGGGCTAAAACGTAAAACATGGAACATAGAAAGGACTTGAAATGTCATCATAAGCTTCAATAGAATGAAATAAATATGGATATTGCTCCTCTATGCCCGCTCCGGCTTCCCGAGAGACACATACAAATAAATGACTTTTCCAAAGGGCCTTAATGAGCACAACATCCCCATTAATCAACCTCTCCATTCATCTATCCAACACCTCTAACTGGACCTCCTTCCAAGCCAACTTATCCTCCATCTCACCCACAACTTCAAAGTGTTATATAACACTAGAGTTACCAACACACCCCATCCACCTAGATGCATGAAGAACAGGGTGAACCATATCTACATCCATAGGAAAATCGCCAAACTTATACAATCTTATCAACCTCCCTCTACACACTATAAGGAATCATAATCCTCAACTCAAGTGTCAACCTTAAATTCAGCTAACCCACTTAGTACCATCGCCACCGTCGCCCCCTTGGGAGACAACCTCCACTCTATCGTCTTCTCACCCAAAACTTCCAACTCTAATAAGGTGGAATCAAGGACTTGCTTAAACTAGACCCCCCTCAACCAAAGAAGATTTGGAACCACAAAAAACACTATACCACCATTCATTACTTCCATCAACCTACTTCCAATCTAACCAACCAATACATCCCACTAGTGTCCTTCTTGCCACCACTATCCACACATGCTAGGATACCTAGAGCACCAGCTGCAACATTAGCCTTACCGGGGAAAAGTAATGGGCACTCATTCATAATCCTTAAAGAATCCTAATCATCTTCTTGCTATTCACAATGCACACCTATCATATTTAGGAAACAACCTCTCATCCTCCAAGACTTGCAACACTACCACCAAATGATTAACAAGCTCTAAGCAAATCAATACCTCATCACCAGAGACCACCATAAACATATCAAGGTAGGATTTTAAGAACCTATTCATGAGACCTATAGACATGACTAGTGCATAAGACAAACCACGAGACACCATTCAAAATTTGAAACATTGGAAAGGACATTCAAGAACTCATTGATCACTGGAAACAACTCAATAGAAATAACTTAGATTCAACATCCCTTACTCTTACAAGATGAACATGTAGTCCCTTAGAGATCAATTGTACACTGAAAGAAGAAATGGACTTACCCCCTTCACTACCACTCAAAAATGGGCCCCACCATCAATGAAGACACAACGTACATGCAACTAATCCAACCCAAGAATGACATCAAAATCCACCACATCGAATTCAACAAGTCATAAGGCAAGACCTAATGCAATGATAACACCAAACAATACCAATGACCTTTTAGCAACAATAGACTCAATAAAGGTGTAAACACCAAAGGTTCACATCACAATTTGGGACACACAGGAAGAGCACTAGCAACCAAAATTAATAATAAAAGAAATAGTGAAACTCGGATCCATCGGCATCAGAACCTTCAACTTACCATCCTTTGCCTTCATTTTTAAAGAGGCATGATCAACTAGAAGAGCAATGAACATTCGTTAGAGGGGGAAACCCTATCTCACTTCTAAAGCACGAATAAATCATGAAGAAGGGAAACATTTACTAAAATATCTCATAGCCTCCTACTCATAGTTGTGGTGCACAACACAGCTATGAATAAGACACTAATCAATGGTGTGTTGGACTCCGAGGATCTATCAACCTAGTACTTGATACCATCTTTGTCACGACCGAACCGTAGGGCCTAGACGTGACCGACGAATGAAGAACCCAAAAGAACCCCAAACAAGCCTCATAGCATATCATTGCACATCCTTGGTCGCTGAACCAACATAAAACATCATAAGAAACACGAACAAGGGGAAATGGGACTAAGGGAGAAAGAGACAGTTTAATACTTAAATAACATAGATGAGACAAAGCTCAAATAGAACACATAATCTAATAGCACCTCTAAATATAGATACTTAGCAGGGACCAAGGCAAATTAACCCGGCTCACCCTCATAGTCAAAATAGCAATAAAGAAGAAGCAGTAAATACATAAGATAAAAAATATAGACCAACATCCCTGGAATAGAGGAATCATCAATAAGATTGAGTGAAAACGTACTGGCCATGTGGGTGGAGATGCTCAGCGAGGCTCTGATTCCTATATAGTCATGTCATGTAGGCATAAAGTATGCATTATTATGTTGGAATGTACTAAGTATGTGGGGTGCAATGCAGCAAGAGATAGGCAATGTAATCAAATGTATAACAATATGGCATCCATGGACAATGCGTATAGTAAAATAAACTTGAAAATATCCATTCTTTCATAACTTACTTAACACATTAATATAATATAACAAGCTTATCCACTTAACTCATACTAGAGGGTTAGTGATTTAGCATGAGTTCATAACCCCAAATCAAACACAAGGGTAAGGAGTATATCATAGGTCATAACCTCATAAAGCGTAACATAACCTCATAAGGAGTAGCATAACCTCATAAAGAGTAACATAACATCATATGGAGTTTCATAACCTCATAAAGAGTAACATAACCTCATAGGGAGTAGCATAACCTCATAAAGAGTAACATAACCTCATAGGGAGTAGCATAACCTCATAAAGAGTAACATAACCTTATAGGGAGTAGCAGAACCTCTTAAATAGTAACATAACCTTATAGGGAGTAGCATAACTTCATAAAGAGTAACATAACCTCATAGTGTGTAGCATAACCTCATAAAGAGTAACTTAACCTCATAGGGTGTAGCATAACCACATAAAGAGTAAAATAACCTCATAGACAGTAGCATAAACTCATAAGGCATAGAATAACCTCATAAGCAGTAGATTACATTCATACATGAGGGTAAGGTGTACAACATAGCTCATAACCTCTACATGTAGGAATTGGTCTTACACTAGAGGGTAAAGCATGTAACATAGTGCATAACTCCTACTAATAGGCTTTCACAATTGACAAGAGCATAAAGCTTATCTTAAGAATCCATCAAGTCATCAATAATTCACAAGACCATAACAATACGAGAGCCCGAAAATTCCCATCTAAAACCAAAGGTACTTTACATGATATAAATACATATATTCGTTCCTTTCATCGTTACATACATATCTTCCCTTCTTATCGTCATTCGGTCATCACATACATATATCATTTTATCATCGTATGATCATCATAACATCATTCAACTCATAGAACATGCATTGGACCCACAAATCTTCAAGAAATCCTAGTCGGATATTTTATCAAACAGTTGGCAGGTGTGTAATGGGGGTAAAACGCCATGCACTTTAGAGATAAACATGCAACAAAATCCATTGTAAACTCATATGTCAACACCTTGCAACACCCTCAAGACATACACATCAAAACCCCTCATCAAATTAAATAATAGATCCAAGATTTAGAGCTCAAAATATGCTAAAATAATAAACTTTCATAAAGTAAAATAAATGTGCAGTAAATTTCTCAATATACAAGACCCATATGCAAAATCAACTTTAAATCATGCAATATAAGTAAAAAGGAGGCTTAGGCACAATGAATGGAAGGACCCATGGTTGAACACCACATACCTTAGCTTTTGGAGAAACATTGAAGAATGCTTTGATGGGGACTTAAAGCTTGAGTTAAATCCTTCATAAAATCCTTAAGATTGGTCTTGAGTTTTGGGACTTGAATTTAGGAGTAAATATTTGGCTAAGTGTTTTGGTGAGTATTGGGGAATGTTAAGGATGATATGAGGGTGAAATAAGGCTAAGTGTATGTATTTTAGATTGTGGGAACCCTTAGGCCGAAGAATTAAAAGGCTTGGATTGAAGTCAAGCTAAAATAGGACCAAAATGGGCTGCTCACTGGAAATGCATTTTCTAAACAAATAAGTTCCATGAAAATGGGCATAACGCCTTCATCCGAACTCAAAATGAGGCAAAACCAAGTGCGTTTGAAATCTAATTCAAAGAGATTTGATTTGATGGGCATAGGCCACCGAGTTCTTTGTGTGCTAAGAGATATGCCCCTCAAAGTTGACCCTCCAAAATCGTGTTCTTGCAATTTTCAGATTTTGATACGGTTGCTCTAAAATTTGGTTTAGACCCATGTCACACTCAATTTGACCACCTAAACAAGAGTATAAAGTGAGATTTTTGAAATAACGAATGGATTTTTAGATATATGGAAATTGCAATTCCGGGCACTTACAAAGCACATTTTCAGCACTTTTTGGGGTCATTTCAACTTAGGCCCAAAATCTAAAGTCCTTGGACTAGACAAGAAAAATAGTGCACAAAATAAAATGCAGTATACCCTTGGCGCATCGCGCCAGTGGCGCTGATACACACTGAAAATCGCATTTTGGTGATTTTCAAATTTTTCTACGGTAGCTCTTAAATCGGGGTTAGTCCCATTTCCCACTCAATTTGACCCCCTGAATATGAATATGAAGTTAGATTTTTATATCATGCACGGATTTTCTGATACATGTAAATTACGATTCTGGGCACTTTCGAGGCACATTTTCCGGCACTTTTAGTGGTCATTTCAATATCTCCCCCTTGGAACATTCATCCCCGAATGTTAAAGAAACGTATATGCGAAGAATAATCTTTAAGAAATCATCCCCAACAAAAATGTAACAACATACTTAAATCACCATTTTTAAAATTTCAACATAAGTGTAAAATCACCATGAACTATGTCTATATAAACATGAATGCATGCAAATGACTTAGGTGCTGGAATATGAGACATGAAATCACATAGAAAACTTAGTGTTAGTACCTTAGGCTTAAGTAGGATGGAAGAGATAAGGATATCATTGCTGCATGTCCTTTTTGGCCTCGCATGTAGCAATTTTGACTTGTTGATTCCTCGAAAGGACCTTAAAGGAAAAAACATCCTTGTTCCTCAACTTCTTCACTTGTCTATCCAAGATCTCTACTGGAACCTATTCATATGCCAAGTTATCTTCAACTATCCCCACAACATGAAGAGGCACAAAAGCATTAGGATCACCTATACACTTGCTCAACATGGACTCATGAAAGACCGGATGAACCAACTCCATTTCACTAGGAAAATCTAACTCGTAGGCCACCTTACCAATGATCCTAATCACCCTATAAGGATCAACATATCTTGGACCTAGTTTACCTTTCTTATCAAAATGAACCACACCCTTCATGGGTAACAGTTTCAAATAGACCCAATCACCGATCTTAAACTCAAGCTCCCTCCTTCTCACATCGGCATAGGACATTTGGCGACTTTGGGCTATTTTTTGCCTCTCTCTAATCATCCTTACCTTTTCCATAGCATTTACCACCAGGTACAGACCCAACAAATCCATCTCTACAACTTCGAACCACCCAACCGGTGATCTATAATGTCTAACATAGAGAGCCTCAAAAAGAGCCATTTCGATGCTTAAATGATAGTTATTGTTATATACAAACTCAATAAATGGAAGATGATCATACCAACTACCCTTAAGCTCCAATACACAAGCCCTAATCATGTCCTCAAGTGTTTTGATAGTTCTTTTGGCTTGGTCATTTGTTTGTTGGTGAAAGGTCGTACTAAGCTTTACCTTGGTTCAAGACCTCTTTGGAAGGATCTCAAAAAGTGTGAAGTGAATTGTTCACCCCGATCTGATATGATGGACACCCCATACAACCTCACCAAGTCATGAATGTACAACCTAGCATAATCTTTGGCCCTGTACGTAGGCTTAACCTGTAGAAAGTGAGATGATTTTGTCATCCTATCAGCCACAACCCCTACGAAATCAAAATCCTTTCTAGTTTTGGGCAACCAAACCATGAAGTCCATATTAATCTTTTCCCAATTACAAGTCGGAATCTCTATATCATGGGTTAGGCCACCTGGCCGTTGATGTTCGACTTTGACATGTTGGCAACTATAGGAACCGGATACAAATTTGGCAATGTCCTTGTTCATGCCTCCCCACAAATACACCTCTCTCAAATCTCTATACATATAAGTAGACCTGGGGTGAATATAGTAAGAAGAACCATGAGCCTCATGAGGCATCTTTTCCCTTAAGCCATCGACGCAAGGCACACACAACCTACCTTGGTATCTAAGATAATCATCTCTCCCCTGGGAGAAAACCTCTACCGTACCATGTTTTGCCAACGCCTTCAATTTTAACAAAGCGGGGTCAAGATCTTGCTTAACTTTTACCTCCTCAACCAATGAAAATTTAGAACCATCAATAACAACAACAACACCATCATCACCCTCTTCCAACCTAACTCCAATTTAGCCAACCGATGGACCTCCTTAGCAACCTCTATGCCACCATCATCAACATGATCTAGGCTACCCATAGACATTCTACTTCAAGCATCTGCCATAATATTAGCCTTACTTGGATGGTAATGCACACTCATTTCATAGTCCTTAAGAAGTTCTAACCACCTTCTTTGCCTCAAGTTGAGATCCTTTTGAGTGAACACATATTGGAGGCTCTTATGATTGGTTAACATATCAACATCACCCAATACAAATAGTGACACAAAATTTTCAAAGCAAAGGCCGTGGTGTCTAATTCAAGATCATAGGTAGGATAATTCATTTTATGCACTTTGAGATGTCTATAAGCAAACGCTATCAACTTACCATATTGCATCAACATACAACCCAACCAACCCTTGAAGCATCACAATACACAACAAATCCTTCTAGCCTACCCACTAGTGACAATTAGGAGCAGGCACAAGCTTATCTTTCATTGTTTGGAAACTCTTTTCACAGCCATCGGTGCACATAAAGTGGCTTTATTTTGAGTCAACTTTGTCATTGGAGAAGCAATAGAAGAGGACTCATTCAAAAACCTTCGATAGTAACCCACTAATCCGAAGATGCACCTAATATCCAATGAAGTCAATAGTCTAATTGTTAATCACATTCATCTTTTTAGAATCCACATAAATTCCATTCCACTGACACCAGATGACCTAGAAAGGCAACTTCGTTCAACAAAAATTCACATTTCTCGTATTTAGCATACAATTTCTCTTCCCATAATCTTTGTAGCACTACCCTTAAATGACCCATATGCTCATCCTCACTATGAGGATAGATCAAAATATCATCAATGTAGACCACAATAGAAAAATCAAGGTAGTGTTTAAAGACCCTGTTTATATGATCCATGAAGATAGCCGGTGCATTTGTCAACACAACGGACATCACAACAAACTCTAAATGCCCATACCTAGTACGAAAGGCCATCTTGGGTATATCACACTCCCTCACCTTCACTTGATGGTAGCCGGAACCAAGATCAATCTTAGAGAAATGGTTTGCCCCTTGCAATTGGTCAAACAAATCATCAATGCTTGGAAGGGGATATCTATTCTTGATGGTGACCCTATTAGGTTACCGGTAGTCAATACACATTCTAAAAGACCTATCCTTCTTCACAAACAACACTGGTGCACCCTAAGGTGATTGGCTAGGCCTAACGAAACACTTCTCTAACAAGTCCCTCAATTGCTATTTCAACTCCTTTAACTCTATTGGGGCCATACGGAAAGGGGGAATAGAAATGGGTTGAGTATTGGGGAGGAGGTCTATACCAAAATCTATTTCCCTTTAGGGAAGAACACCAGGAAGATCATTTGGAAAGTCATCAAGGAACTCATTTACAACCGGAATTGACTCTATAAAAGAAACTTTAGACTCCACATCCCTAAATCTCATAAAGTTATAAAGACATCCCTTACAGAACAACTTATGGGCTATAATGCAACAGGCAAACCTACCTCTACCACCACATCATGAATCTCCCACTCAAGGACGGGTTCATTTGTAAATTGGAACTTGACCCTACAGATTCTACAATCAATAGAGGCATAGTATGCATGCAACCAATCCATTCCATAAATGACATCAAAATCAACCATATCTAACTCAACTAGATCACAAGGCAATATTTTATGCAAGATGCAAATGGGACAACTTTTATAGACCTTTCTAGCACTAATAGATGCACCAATAGGAGTAGACACATCATATGACTCACACAACAATTTAGGCTCAATATGAAACTTTTTGGGAAAAAAGGGGTAACAAAAGAAAGAGTAGCACCCGGATCAATCAATACGTTCACATCAAAATCAAAGACTTTTAACATACCTGTAATAATGTCAGGCACCGCATCAACCCTTTGCATCCCATGCAAAGCATAAACCATTTGTGTCTTGGGGAACCACCTTGTGGACCACCCCTTCCCAAAGGAACCACATTATCACCTTGTGGATGAACCTCTTTACGCTTGTTACGATTACTAGGAAATTGAATCTTTTTGTGACCAAATTCTCCACTCCCATAACATGCATTAGTGTCTCTCAAACATGGGACCCTATGGCTCTTACCACATCTTGGACACATATTATTAGAGTCGACACCACCACTACCTTGGGCTCTTGGAAAGTCATTGGCAAAGCCCGTATTCGATGCATGAGAAGACTCTTGTCCTTGTTAGAACCATCCACCCTTTTGACTTTGGAACCTACCTTCAAAGAGAGCCCTCTTGGCCTTATTACCCATCCATTTCTCAACATTTCCACCTCCATTTGTTCAGCATATGTCATCAATTGGGACAAATCCATGTCACTAATCAACATAATGGACCGTCTTTCCTCACTACCAAATAAAAAACACCCATCACAAACTTGTTCATTCTAGACCTTAGGTCGGCAATCAAGTGTGGAGCATATTTAGAGACTTGATTGAACTTGAAGGCATACTCCTTCACACTCATAGACCCTTGTCTAAAATTCAAAAGTTCCACCAATTTGGCCACCCTAAGTTCAAGAGGGAAGAATCAATTAAGAAAAGATGCCTTCAACTCCTCCCATAGCACCACATTGATGATTCTCTTCTCCTCCTTCCATTGGTTAAACAATATTTGTACTACCTCCTCAAGTTGGTAAGCCACCAACACTGACTTCACTTTTGATCCAAAACCCATGAAAGCCAAATCCTTGTAGACCTCATCAATGAACACTTGAGGGTCCTCATCAACTTTTGACCCATAGAATTCCAGGTGATTCATCCTCATGAAGTCTTTCACTCAAGATGCTAGTGTAGGAGCATGAGTATCTTAGGCCCCTGCTTAGCTTGATTAGCTACAACTTTTGCAAGCAAAGTGAGAGTATCCCGGAGCTCACCATAAGCCAATTGTCCCTTGGGTGTGCGGGCTCTTCTTCAACTTATGTTAGCCATGATCTAGAATAGCAAAGAAAATTGTTAGGGGGAAAATCCTTACCTTAAATCCTATAGCATGGCATAGAGAAAGAAGAAGGGAAACATTTTCTAAAACATCTCAAAGCCTCTTATTCGTAAGTCTAGTGCACAACACACCCATGAGTAAGACTCTAATCTATGCGTTATGTTAGACTCCGTGGATCTAACTGCCTTACACTCTAATACTAAGTTTGTCAAGACCCAACCCTAGGGCCTAGACATGACACAGCACATAGGGAACCCGAAGGGACTCCAACCAACCTTCTTAACAAATCATTATACATCCTTGGTTGTGAAAGCAATAAAATACAACAAGAGATAGAAAATAGGGATAATATGGGCTAAGGTACAACATTTATATCAGAAACATCAAGAGTCAAGAGAGAGTGAAAGCTTATAGTATATTACAAAACATGTCCATACTTAGTGGAGGTCATGACAAGCTACCGGGCTCACCTTCATAATTAACATATACATAAAAGAATGATAGTCTTAGAATATAGTATGAGATCATAAGCATCATCCTCGAATTGGAGGAATCACCAAAGAGCTTAAGAGAAGTCATACTAGCCACGTGGAGGAGGATGATCAAGTGGGGCACTAGTTCTTACATTGTAACATCATGTAGGCATAGAGTATGCATTAGTATGTTTGGATGTGCTAAGTATGTACGATGCAATAAAACAGGAGGTAAGCATCATAACCAAAATGCATAATAGTAGGCAATAGATACCATATTAACAATATGGCATTTATGATCAGCGCTTAAGTAAAGCATGCTTATATAGAATATGATACAAGGTATAAGAAGAGATCAACATTATAAAACACATAGGTTACCAAGGTACAAACCCATTCGGTTGGTTGGTGGATCATCACACCCTACCACCCTTGGTATTTGAGGAACTAACCCCTCAATCCGATTACCAAGGTACAAACCCCTTGATTGGTTGGTGGATACTCACACCCTACTATCCCCGGTGATTGAGGTACTAACCCCTTAACCAAATTACCAAGGCACAACCCCTTGGTTAATATCAAGATACAAACCCCGCGACATGGTTACCCAAGTTCTTAACCCCCTAAGAAAGGCATGGCCACATTCCAACACTATATTTGAGAATATCATATACATATGTTCCTTTCATCATCATAAATTCATTCAATCATAAGACATGCATTGCACCTTCAATTCCTCCAAAATACATTAACTGAACATTTTATCAAACACTTGGCGGGTGTGTATTGCTTGTGTAAAACCATGAGAGTGTAACCATGCTAGAAAATTCAATGTGAAGCCATCAATAGATACCTGGTGACACCCTCAAACAATATGCATCAAAACCCTGCATCAAATCTCACAATAGATCATAGCTCAAAACATGCTAAAACAACCATAATTTCATGAAATCCCAACATATTTTGAAGTGAAATTCATAATAAGGAAGACCCATGAGTAAGTCAACTTTAAATCATGCAATTTTAGAGAAAGGGAAGCTTGAGTATCATAGGTGAAATGAACCCATGAAACAACCCACATACCTTGGCTTTGGAGAATTCTTAAAGAAGATTGGATATGGAGACTTGAAGCGTGAATGAGAACCTTAGGATCTGAATGAGTTTTGCGACTTAAAATTTGGAGATGAAAAATTGTCTAAGTGTTTGAGAGAGTATTTGGGAATATCTTGAATGATATGAGGGTGAAATAAGGCTAACTATAGATATTTTCATGCATGGGAACAATTAGTCCCAAGAACCGAAGGCCTTGGACTGGAAAATAAAATGCATGAGTGCACATTTGAGACCTTATCTTGATCCTTCAAAGATAAGCTTGAATGAATCTTTTAGGAATTGAGCTCTAGAGAGTGAGTGTTAATAATTAGAGTGAATGAGTGAAAATGACTAAGTATAAGCTTACAGGTCTTGAAATAGACTAAAAAGTCTTAAAATCCCAAGGGTTTAAGCTAAAGTTCCCAAAATGCCCTTAATGAAATGGAGAAAAAATCCATTTAAGTCCTTGCATAGTACCTTACAAGGCCCATGGTGAGCACCACGGTCCGTATCAAGGTCTGTGGTGAGTATACTTGGCTAAAACATGGCTTTTAAATGGACAATGCCCTCCACGAGCCCCTTCACAGTCAATATTGTGCACCATAGACCATGGAGGGTTCAATGGTGGAACCCTTCAAGTGAAATCCGAATGGAAGCCCGCTCAAGGACCAAGGTCACCTCTAAGGTACCCTACACAGTCCGTGGAGTGCACCACGGGCCGTGAAGGTTCCTTGAAGGGACCCTTGTCAAAAATTCCATAGAGATGCACAGGAGTAGAAACTAGCCCCTTCGAGAGACTCCATTGGGCACACCATGGTCTGTGGTATGGACCACGAGCTTTAGTCGGCTCCTTGGTGGGCACCCTAAGCCAAAATTATTGAAAATCTGATTTTATTCAATGCTAAGGCCTTTGGAACCAGTTCCTTAATGGTTGTGAAAGTTCATTGGATGTCCAATATACTGAATAGATTCTTCTTCATGGTTTTAAATCAAGGCAAAATCTTGAATAAGACGCTACGAGGAATTTAGGAAATTTTCTCTTCTTAATGACTCAGATCTTGCCTTTAGTGTTTTCTATGATTTTCTCCTTTCTAGAGGTATTCTTTTACCCTTTTCTAGATCGTGCGGCCAAAAAGGGCTCCTCAACTAAGGGAGGTGAATGATGACCTAGCTCCTTCCATTCCACATGAAGAGGGGTTCATACATATAGAGTTCCACAACCATTTTTAGAATGTCAGCCTATGTCTTTGCCAATGAAGCCAACCGCGAGGTTGCTCTTCCTCTCCAAGAACCTACATTAGTGACAAGGGTCAGGGATTTTATGAGAATGACTCCTCTTGACTACCATAGTTCTAAGTTGATGAAAACTCTATGGAATTCATTGATGAGACATGTAGGATCCTAGTCATCATGGGGGTGCTATCTGAAGATAAGGCCGAGTTAGTGGCCTGTCAATTTAAAGGTCAGTTAAAGATTTGGTATGACCTATGGGTTTCTGAAAGAGGTGAGGGATTAGGCTAAGTTGGATAGGAAGAGTTCAAGGGGTATGATTAATGGGTCATTGTAGAGGTCGGTTTGTCTCTAATTTCAAAGCCTGTTTATCCAATGGATGTATTTATTATTTAGTAAGTTTTAGAGATGTCACTTTAGAAGTCACATCTCTTGAGTTGGTCCCTATCATAAATGAGTTTCCTAATGTCTTTTTGGCAGAATCACTCGGTGTTCCTATTGAAGGGGAACTAGACTTATACATATACCTCTTGCTAATACTCAACCTATATAGATTCCTCCCTACCGAATCGCTCCAGTGGAGTTAAAGAAGATAAAGGATCAATGGAAGGATCTATTAGAGAAGGGTCCATTAGGTCAAGTAGGTCTCCACAAGGTTCCCTAGTGTTTTTTATGAGGAAGAAAGATGGATTACTCTGAATGCGTAGAGACTAACGACAACATAACAAGGCCATCACCAAGAACAAGTATCCACTTCTAAACATAATTGACATATTTGATCAATTACAGGGAGACAAGCACTTTTCCAAGATTGACCTCCATTCTGCTTGTTATCAACTAAGGGTGAGGAAATGTGATATTCCTAAAACAGTTAAGGTATAGACATATTGACTTTGTGGAGATGTCTTTTGGCTTATCCAATGCACCACTAATTTTTATGGACCTTATTAATAGGGTACATAAACTCTACCTTGACATCTTTATTGTGGTGTTTATCGATAACATTTTGATCTATTCCCAGAGCGAAGATGAAATGACCCCCTAGAATGCCAAGGATTTTAAATTCCATATATCTCAAAATTTATTTCTTATTTGGAAAATCCGACTTCATATTCTTGTTTAGGGGGTTAAAATTAGGGGGAAAAGGGTCTAACCCCAATTTTAGAGCAAGCAATTAGCAATTTCAATTTTCATAATTTTTAATTTTTAGAGATGATCCGCGATAGCACCGCGACGCACAACTATCATGCACATGTGTTAATTTGGCCTTCATGAGTTGTCCGTATTGCAGACCTGTGTATTTCGCTACCAATGATTTCTATCTCGGTTTAATTCATTGAGGTCGTGGGTCTATGTGTTCCCTAAAGTGTTTTTACCTATACTTAGCCTTATTTAACCCTTATATCATCCTAAACATTTCCCCATACTCCCTAATACATTTAGCCATATTTTCATTTCAAAATACAAGATTCAAAACCGTCATCTGCAATTAAGGATTCTCTTCAAGCTTCAAGCCTCCATTTTCAAACTTCATCAAGAACATCCCCAAAGCTAAGGTATGTGGTGTTGAGCCACTAGGTCCTTTCACCCATGGTGCCTAAGCGTGATTTAAAGTTGATTTTACATGTGGGTCTTGTATATTGAGAAATTTACTGCACAGTGATTTTAGTTCATGAATGTATGGTTGTTTTAGCATGTTTGGAGCTCTAAATCTTGGATCTAATATCAGATTTGAGGAGGGGTTTTGATGTGACTATATTGGGGATGTTGCAAGGTGTTGATTTATGGTTTTAATATCGATTTTCTTGTATGATTGCATCTCCAAACTGCATTGTCTTTTACCCCAACTACACACCCCAAGGTGTTTGATAAAATGTCCGGTTATGGTTTCTTGATGGAATGAAGGTCCAAAGCAAAGGATGTCCATATGTTGGCTTGATTGAGGGTAACATTGAGTGATACCAAGAATGGTAGTGTGATAATTGAATGGGTCTAAGTCTTCTTTGATGTTGGATTTGTAGTCTAAACAAGACCATGATCCCGCTTCGGTAGAATCAAATGATTTTGTGAAGGAAGGAAACGTAAAGGTCTTGTCACAAGGGTGAGATACTACATATGGGTGATAGTGGGTAGAATAATGCAGTCAGATCATTTCTTATCGATCAAGAGAACCTTCAGTGTTAAGATTATTGATTTATACATTCGGGAGTTAGTGTGGTTACATGTGGTTTCATTGTCCATAATATCTAATTATTGAGCATAATTCACCTCTAACTTTTTTGGAAGTCATTTTAAATGTATCTTGGTATTAAAGTGAAGTTGAGTATTGATTTCTATCTCCAAATCGATAGGCAAGATAAAATAGAAATTCAAACACTTGAAGAAATGTCAAAGTATTGTATGTTGGAATTCAAAGTAATCTAGGATGATCATCCACCTCTTATTAAGTTTTCCTACAAAAATAGATTTCACTCAAGTATTGAGATGGTTCCCATTTGAGTCCTTATATGGTAGATAGTGTAGATCACTAGTTAGATAGTTGATTTTTCTGAAATAGAATTGATAGGTTCGAACATTGTCATGGATGCCATGGATAAAGTAATAATCATAAGGGAGAAATTAAAAATGGTTGAAAGATGATAAAATTCATACTCCAATATTAGGAGAAGAGACCTTGAGTTCAATATTGAAGATTGGGTCTATTTTAATGTTTTTCCCATGAAGGGTATATTTCGATTTGACAACAAAGGAAAATTGAGTCCTAGGTATGTAGGGCCTTACAAAATTGTTAGAAGGGTTGGCAAGGTGGATTATGATTTGATGTTTCCATTAGAGATAAGCTTGATTCATCCAATGTTGCATGTATCAACGTTGAGAAAGTTCATGGGGGATTCAAACTACATAGTTCCATTGGTGGATATGAGCATTGAAGAGATTTTTTCTTATGAAGAGGGTCTTGTTGAGATCCTAGATCGACAAGTGAAAAGGTTAAGAAACAAAGAGATTGCATCGGTTAAAGTAGTTTAGAGGAATCAAAAAGTTAAAGATGCAACATGGGAAGCAGAAGCTGAAGCTGATATGATGAAGTAGTATCCTTATAGTTTCCACTCTACCCAAGCCTAAGGTACAAACTTCTTCCTTCCTAAAGACCCTAAATTTCTTGCATTTTAGTTTTCCTGTCATTTATGTATGTTTGCATATTTATAGGAATACTTTGAATATTAATTGAGACATTGGTTTGAAAATTTTATGAAAGGATGTTTAATATTGCATTTTTGCACTCATGTTGGATTGTTAGCTGCTTCTTTAACTCTCTAAAGCTTAATTTTCGCATATTCGGGGCCAAATATTCCCAAGAGGAAGATATTGTAAGGACACATATGTTAGGAAGTTAGAAAATGCATAAGAACAGGAACTGGAAATGTTGCAGGTCATAAGTGTGAGACTTATTTAAGGCTTGTGGTTTAAACCAAGAGTGGTACACAGGGCTCTTATATGTGGTTACTAGATGAAAAACTGACTAAGCATAAGGGTAATTTAGGAATGGTGTTTATGGTCCATAAACAGAACTATAGTCCAAAGAAAGGGTTTGTGGATTGATGCCTGGAGTTGATGGGAAATTTGTTTTCTAAAGTTAGAACTGTGAAAGAACAAGACAACTCATAGTCATGATTTTTGAGCCATAGTTTGGTCTTTGAGATGGGTCCTGAGTTAGGAAGATTTCCTAAGTGTTAGGGTATTCTATAGATGGTCTCTATGACTTATAGATCAATCTATGAGTCGTAGACTGGTCTCGTGGATTTAACATCAAACACTATGTTTTAAAAGATCCACAAAATTGAACAGGATGAAATCCTAAGTATGGTTTATAGATTGTTTTATCGCCATATAATCGTGGTCGTGGTCTTGAATTTGATAGTGAAACGACACCAAAAAGTGCCCAAAAATGTGCCTCGAAAATGTCCATAATAGTAATTTCCATACATCTCAAAATTCATAAGTGATATTGAAAGTACAATTTCATATTCATAATTAGGGGGAAAAAATGAGTGGCAAATGGGTCTAATCCTGATTTTAGAGCAACGGCAGCAAAAATTCAAATTTCCAAAGTTGGCGAATTCCAATGAGTGTCCACGCGCATGGTGCGACGTGGCCAAGGCGCAGACTAGTGTCTTTTTATGCCATTTATTTTAATTTCGCCTATGGTGTTGAGCTCTTGGACCTAAGCCTTATTATGCATAAAAACACCTATACTTAGTCATTTTCAATCCCAAATAATTCAAGACATTCGCCAAAACCTTCAATAACACTTAGAAAAATATTTCACCCAAATTCAATTGTCCCAAACTCATTCTGGATCTCAAGAAATTCATTTAAGCTACAAGATCTCATTCAATTCTATGTCAAGCTTATTCATATCATTAGAGACCATCGTGGGTCCCCTACATCAAGCCAAGTTCAAAGAAATTTCCATTGGCTAAGTTCTGCACAAGTACGTGTAAAAGGCTCAACTTTAAAGTGGAATATCTCTTAGCTCACAAAGAACTTGGTGTCCCATAACCTACCAAATTAAATCTCTTATCATTAGATTTCCAACGCACTTCGTTTCACCTTATTTAGAGTTTAGATGATGAAGTTATGCACTTTTTTGTAGAACTCATTTGTGCAGGGGTATATACGGGTTTTTGCCAAATTCTGTTTCATTAATGGCATTTCATAAAATTTAGTTATTTCTATTGGTATTTTGGGGATTTCAATGCTATTTTAACAATTCTTAATGACCGAAACCCTACTCCAAAAGATTGAATTCACTCCTCCCTATTGGAATACACTCTCAATTTCTCCCAAAAGACTCAACAAAATCCCAATAAGTATTCAAGGAAACTCAAGAACAAATTATGGATTTTAAAACCCCATTCCAAGCTTCATGTCTTTCTTAACTCAATTTCAAGAAATTCAAGGTCTAAGGTATATGGGTTCAGTCATGGGTTCCTTTCACCCATGAAGTCAATCTTCCTTTTTATGAAAATTGCATGATTTCAAGTTGTATTTCTTATAGGTATCTATTATTATGAAATATGAACATGAAGTATATTTGGGTTTTGTCAAATATTTTTGATTGTGCATAAACATCTATTTTGAGCTTACACTATTAGTGATTTTTGTCTATTGAGAATATACATGATTTAACCTATATAATATGAACTATTGTGAAGTTTTGATATGATATACAAGTTACCCATGATGGGGTTTTACCATGATATTGGTGGGCTGATTTACATGATTTTAAGATGCATTGATTTCACTTGCATTTTGCATGATTTGAGCATGTCCTCATATGTGCCCATCAAGTGCTTGATGAAATGCCAATTTAAGAAATTCTCAAGATATGTACATGTTTTACAAGCCAAGATACTTCATGATAAATATGGGCTATGAAGCATGTTATGAATTCACGAAATTTTCTATGATTATGGAAGTATGAAGCTAAGCCCTTTGTCAAAGATTATACCTCTTATGAGCCTTTTTGTGTTAATGCAAGGGTATTGTTTAATGATGATCTCTTCTTATGTTTTGAAGTTGGCTTCACCATTAGAGGTCAAGGATGTTTAGGAGCTACTTGTCCCATGATTCTATGTTTCTAATGAGTTATTAAAGTTATGATTATTTCAATTATTCTGATTAGGCTTAGCACCGATGGATGGAGGGTTTGCTCTCTTTCCTCAAACTATGTTGCACCATAGCACTATGTTATACCATTGCAATACTAGTGGGTCTAGTTAGTACACTTTCTCTTGAGGTTCTTCCCAAAATTATGTCATGTTCTGATAAGGTGAAGTTCTTAATGAAAATCCTTTCTGAAATTATGTCATGTTCACGTAATGAAGATTACTTTATATGAAATTTTGTCCTGTTCCCTTAAGTTTGAAGTATAGTTTACCTTGGCAAGTAGACAACCTCTTTACAAGTGAGGGGTAATCATCGGGATTCATAGTTGTAGCTTTCTTGGTCTTATTCTATGTCGGTTGAGGTCTCTTCCTACACATATGTGTTATGTTCTATGCAATTTGAATGATTTATAAGCATGTTTTACTTCAAGCATTGATCATGTATGCCATATTGGTATTATGTTTATCTATTGCTTATAATTAAGCATTTTGATTATGAAGCCTACCTCTTCTTGCATTGCATCCTACATACTTATTACATTCAAACATACTAAGCATACTTTATACCTATATGATGTTACTGTTTAGGGATAGGAGCTCCATTTGACTATCCTCCTATACGTGGCTAGTTCGTCAGCTTGATGATAAGCTTTGGCGAGTCCTCAAGTTTGCGAACACAAGTTATGTTACTCTTGTTCTTTTGTTATCACCTTATCTTAAATATTTGCTATTGTAAGGGCAAGCCCGGAAAGTGTCTTAGCCCTCGCTCAAGTCTAAGTTTAGAGGTGTTGTTAGACAAGTTACATAATGATGCGATGAGCTTTGAGTCTCTTGACTCTTGTATATTTTCAGGTATGAAAGACTCCCTTAGTCCTTTTACCCTTATTTCTATTCTCTTAGTGATATTTAATTAAGTTCATGACCAAGGATGTGTAATGATATGCTAAAAGTCTTATTTGGGTCCTTTTAGGTTCCTCATTCATCGTGTCATGTCTAGGCCCTAGGCTTGGGTCGTGACAAACATTGTATCAGAGCACTAGGTTGTTCATGACCCTCGGCTTCTAACACACCGCATCGATTAGAGTCTTATTCATTGTTGTGAAGCATGCCACAACTATGGGTGGGAAGCTCTGAGGCATTTTAGGAAATGTTTCCCTTCTTTTAGATCTATGTCGTGCGATAAAGTTAAGTCCCATAAGGCTTAAGGCTTATTTCATATTTTAATCATTCCAGTTCAGAATATGTCTCAAGCTACTTAGGACAGTAATATATCGAATATGGAGGTTCATAATGCTCTATAGATATTGGCCAAAGCGATGACAAAGTTGACAACTCAACTCAATCAACAAGTGAGTGCCCTTAAGACTTCAAGCAGTAAGAGCGAGGAGAGAGGGGCCAAAAAGGCCCATTTTGAAGTAAAGTCCCATAGTCCAAAAGGTAGTGGCGGTTTGTTGCCCAATGATATGTATCCAAGGTGTGGTAAGATGCATAGAGGCCTATGTTTTAGGGGAACTGATGCTTGCTTTGGTTGTGGTGAAGATGGTCATAAAAGGATGGATTGTCCTCGTAAATGCATCAAGGGTAAAGGTGGTCATGTTGACCAAGAGGCTCAAGAAGTGGATGTGGCTATAGGTATGTTGAAGTTTCCTTTGACCTTGATGTGCATGCATGGGAAGGATCGGGTGTTCCTATGTCCTTTCATTATTTCTTTTGGTTACTAATGGGCTACTTGTGTGTCTTGAGTTGTTATGTGAACCTTTGGTATCTACCCCTTTGTTGAGCCTATTATTGCTAGAAAGTTCATAGGTATTGTTTTGTGTTCATGTTGTAATAGGTCTTGCCTTGTGACTTGTTGGGTTTGATGAGGTGGATTTTGATGTCACACATGGAATTGATTAGTTCCATGCATATTATGTCTCCATAGGGACCATAGAGTTAGATTCCAATTCCCTAATTAACCCATCCTTGAGTGGGGGCTTGTAAAGTGGTTGTGAAAGGTTAAGTCTATTTCTTGTCTTTAAGGTACAATTGATCTCTAAGGATTGTATTTATCATCTTGTAAAGAGTTTGGGTTGTCGAACCTAAGTTATTTCTATTGAGTTGTTTCTGTTAATCAATGAGTTATTGAATGTATTTTCCAATATTTTAAATTTGGGGTGGTGTCTTTTGGTTGACTTATTCACTGGTTATGTCTATAGGTCTCATGAATAGGGTCTTAAAGCCTACCTTGACAGTTTTTTGGTGATCTTTAGTTATGAGGCATTGATTTATTTAGAGTTTATGAATCATTTCAGGGTAGTGTTACAAATCTTGGGCGATGAGAGGTTGTTTGCTAAATATGATATGTGTGAATTGGGTGTAACAAGAAAGTGGTTAGATCTTCTTAAGGATTATGATATGAGTGTGCATTATCACCCCGGTAAGGCTAATGTTGTGGATGATGCTCTAAGTATGGTGTTTATGTGTAGCCTAGTACATGTTGATGATGGTGGCAAAGAGGTGACTAGAGAGGTCCATCGGTTGGCTAGACTGGGTGTGAGGTTGGAGGAAGTTAAGAATGGTGGTATAGTGGTTTCGAAGGTTTCAAATCTTCTTTGGTTGATGAGGTCAAGTCAAAGAAAGACTTTGACCAAACCTTGCTAGAGTTGAATGCTTTGGTGGAAGGTGATAAAGTGGAGGTTTCTCCCAATGGGGAGATGGCATCATTAGGTACTAAGGTAGGCTATATGTTCTTGTGTGGAAGATTGGGTTTACTTGGAAGCCCCACCCATGAAGGGTGTGGTCCAGTTTAGCAAGAAGGGAAATAAAGTTTTTTGTGTTGGGGTACTTATAGTGTTAAGGAGGATTGGTAAGGTTGCATAAGAATTGGAGTTGCCTATAAATATAGATATGGTTCATCCGAATCTTCATACATTTAGGTTGAGGAGATGTGCTGGTGACTAAAGTGCTATAGAAGTCTTTGGAGTTATGGGTGTTGTGGAGGATGGTTCGCTTAAGAGAACATCCCGATGGAGATATTGGATGGATGGGTGAAAAAGTTGATATTAAGAATGTAGTGCTTGTCAAGCTCCTTTGGAAGAATCGCAAAGTCGAAAAAGGATCATTTGGCGAGCCGAAGCGGGCATGGAACAAAAATATTCATACCTCTTTCATTCTATTCAAGCTTATGACAACAAATCAAATCCTTTTTATGATTATAAGCCTTAAGTTTTAGCCCTTATGTCTTTTTCATATATTCATATATAAATTGATAAACTCATGGTGATTTTGAGACTTATGTTTAGATTTTTGAAGTGATGTTTAAGTGTATTGTTGCATCGGTGTGTGGGCTGAAATTATCTTGCTTACTTCTCTTATATACATTCCTTTGACATTCGGGGATGAATGTTCCCAAGAAGGAGACATTAAAACGACCCCAAAAAGTGCTTGAAAATGTGCCTCGGAAATGTCCATAATCATAATTTCCATATATCTCAAAATTAGTGCATGATATTGAAAATTTGACTTCACATTCGTGATCAAGGGATATATTTAGTGAGGAATGGATCTAACCCTGATTTTAGAGAGCAATGGTAGCAAAATTTGAATTTCTGAAGTTGGCAAATTCTAGAGAGGGTTCGCGCCCTCGGCGCGACACGGCCAGAGCGAGAACTAGTATATCTTTGTGCTAGTTTTTTTTTATTCAGCCTAAGGGTTTGGGGTCTTGGGCCTAAGCCTTCCTAATGTAAAAACACCTATACTTAGTCATTTTTAATCCTATATGATTCAAGACATACTCCAAACCCCTTTCTAAGACTTAGCCATATATTTCACCAAAATTCAAGTGCCCAAACTCATTCCGGATCTCAAGAAAATCAGTCAAGCTTCAAGCTCTCATTCAAATCTAAGTCAAGCTTATTAATGTCATTAAATACCATCATGGGTCCACTAAATCAAGACAAGTTCAAAGGAATTTCTGTTGGCTATGTTTTGCACAAGTACCAGTAAAAGGGTCAACTTTAAAGGGGAATATCTCTTAGAACATAAAGAACTATGTGCCACATGACCAACCAAATTAGAGCTCTTTGAAGTAGCTTCCTAACACAACTGGATTCACCTTATTTAGAGTTCAGATGGAAAAGTTATGGCCGTTTTTATAGAACTTATCTGTGCAAGGGTATATATGGGTTTTTGCCAAATTCTGTTTCATTAATGGCATTTCGTAAATTTAGTTTTTTCTATTAGTCTTTTGGGGATTCCTATGCTATCTTAACACTTCCTAAAGACCTAAACCCTACTCTTAAAGATCAAATTCACTCCTCCTAATTGTAATACACTCTCAAATTCTCGCAAGAGCCTCTACCAAACCCTAAAAAAATTCAAGGAAACTATAATACCCCAAAACAATTGCTCGAGAATGTGCCTCGGAAGTGCCTGGAATAGAAATTTCCATGTATCTCAAAAATCATGCGTGATATCGAAGATTCGATATCATATTATTGTTCAGGTGACCAAATTTAGGAGGAAAAGGGTCTATTCCTGATTTTAGAGCAACTGTAACAAAATTGGAAATTTCAAAGTGTCAATTTCCAGTAGCCACTTCAAGTAACTGCCGCATCGTGCCAGTGTATTATTTTGGTGCGAGTTCTTAGTTTTAGTTCAAGAATTTTAAGTGTTGGGCCTAAGTGTTCCCACATATGAAAATACCTATACTTAGCCATTTTTCACCCTCATATCATTAAAAATATTCCCCAATACTCACTCAAACACTTAGGCTTATACTTGTCTCAAGATTTAAGGGCCAAAACCCTCTCTGGATCTTAAGGAATTCAACCAAGCTTCACGTCTCCATCTCCAATCTTCATCAAGATCGTGTCCAAAGCTAAGTACGTGGGTTTTTTTCATGGGTTCCTTTCACCCATGATACCCAAGCTCTCTTTACTCAAAATTGCACGATTTAAAGTTGATTTATTCATGGGTCTTATTTATTATGAAATTCACTGCACATTACATCGGAGTTATGAAATTGTGACTGTTTTACTATATTCGGAGCTATCAATCAAAGGTCTATTGTGAGAATTGATGAAGTGTTTTGATGTACATTGCTTGAGAGTGTTACCAAGAATCTATTGGTGGCTTTACACTGATTTTTCTAGCATGATTTCACTCTTGAATTGCATGATTTTACACTAGCATTACACACTGTCTAAGTGTTTGATAAAATGTCCGATTATGGGTTTTTGAGGAATTGAAGGTCCAGTGCATCTCTTATAATTTGAATGACTACATAATGATGAAATGATGATGGAATGATGATGGAAATAAATGTACGTATATGATGATTAAAGGAATGTGTATGTATATATATATATGATATTAGCTCTATAGTTGTTGGGGTTGACAAAGCCTAGCTCGGCATTTTGTAGGCCCAAGTAACCTATTGAGGGCTTGGTACCTATATCACCTAGCTCAGAGGTGGTAAGCCCAGGTAACCTTGTTGGGGGTTGGTACCCATCAACCTTGATGAGGGGTTTGTACTCCGTCAACCTTGATGGAGGCTTTGTACTCCAATATCCTCGGTAGGGGTTTGTACTGCATCAACCTCATAAAGGGGTTCGTACCTCATGCGCCTATCCAAGGGGGTAGTAGCCCTTGGCTTGCATTAAGAATGGACACTCCTTATACTCTTATTTTATATAAGCATGATTTTACTTCAATCATCATTTATACATGTCATACTATTAGTATGTTATTCATTGCTTATGATTATGGATGTTACTTATGATGCCTATCTATTGTTGCATTGCATCCTACATACTTCATACATTAAAAGATACTAATGCATACTCTAAGCCTACATGATATCACCATATAGGAATCGGAGCTCCTATTGGTTCTCCTCGTGGCTAGACGGATTGTTCAAGTTAGCTTGTGGTGATTCCTCAAGTTTGGGGATAATATCTATCTTCTCTCAATCTAATGTTTAGACTATGTCTTATATGTTTGGATTACCTATTGTTATTATCATGAGGGTGAGCCTGTTTGTTTGTCTTGGTCCCCACTCTTATCTATGTAGTAAAGATGTTGTTGGACATGATATGAATCTATGCTATAAGCTTTGACTATCTTGGTTCTTGACGTTTATGATATGGAAGTTCACCCTTAGACCCAATTCCCCTTGTTTATGCTTATCCCTTATTATTATTTTAATTTCTTCCACGACCAAAGATGTGTAATGATATACTATGAGGCTTGTTTGGGTTCCTTCGGGTTCCCCATTCACCAGCCATGTCTAGGTACTAGGCTTGGTTCATGACAAAAATTGTATCAGACCACTATGTTTTTTGAGCCTAAATGTCGAACACATCGCATCTATTAGTGTCTTATTCATAGTTGTGAAGCAAGCCATAACTATGAATAAGAGGATATGAGGTGTTCTAGGAAATGTTTCACCTCTTCATGATCTATGTCGTGCAATGGAGTTAGGTCCCCTAGGGCTTATTGTTAATCCCTAACTGTTGTATTATAGGATATGTATTAAAATAATCAGGATAGTGCTATGATGAATGTGGAGGTTTGCAATGCTCTATGGTTTTTGGCCAAAGTGGCGACAAAGTTGGCAACTCACCTCGATCAACAAGTTAGTGCCCCCAAGACTTCAATTGGTAAAGGGAGAGGCAGTGAGACCAAGAGGGCCCATATTGAAGGAAAGTTCTAAAGTCTCAAGGATTGAGGTGACGTTATGTCTGCAACATGTGATAAGGTTCATAGGGGACCATGTTTTAAAGGCACAAATGCTTGTTTCGGTTGTGGCAAAGTGGGACATAAGAGGAAGAATTGTCCTCAAAGACACACTGAGAGTAAAGAAGGTGATGGTGTGATGAATAACCCCAAGTGCCAAGGGTCTGGGAAGTACCATGATGGTCCATGCCTGAGGAAGAACAATACTTGCTAGAATGTAGTAAAATGGGTCACAAGCTTGTGGATTATCTGTATATTCAAAGGAAGTGTAAAGGTGGTCGACCTTTAGATCAAGGTGGCCATGTTGATCAAATGACTCAAGAAGGGGATAAGGTGCTTGATGTTGCTACCGGTATGTTAAAATTTTCCTTAGCTTTGAAGTGTTTGCATTGATGGGCCAGTGTGCCACTAGTTCTTTCATTATTCTTTTTCTTTCTAGTGGGGCTCATTTGTGTCCTGAACTCTCTTTGGTGTCTAGCTCATATGTAAGCCTATTGTTGTTTGAGAGTGCATGGGTGTTGCTCCATTTTCATATTGCATTAGGTCTTGCCTTGTGACCTGTCGGATTTGTTGTTGTGGACCTTGATATTATGCTTGGGTAGATTAGTTCCATGCATGTCGTGTCTTTCTTGATGTGGGACCCGTAGAGTTAAGTTCCAATTCTCTATTGAGTCTATCCTTGAGTGAGGGGCTTGTAATGTGGTCGCTAAGGGGTAAGTCTATTTCTTGTCTTAAGGTATAATTGATCTCTACGGGTTGTCCCCACGTTCTTATTTCATAGGGTCTTGTCTTGGGATTTTGGTTGAACTTAGTTTGTTAGATTGGAGGTCTTAAGGTGGGTCATCTACTTGCACATTGTGTCTCCTTTGATTGTAGAACCTGTAAGGTTGTAATGTGATGGCTAAGAATGGTCGATCTCTTTGGTAAACTACAACGGGTTATTCACTTCTCTAAGCTTGATCTTTGGTTCGAGTTGTGTTCCCAAGTGAGGATGAGGATAGGTAGTATCGCTAAGTGTACTTCTTGTATTAGGAGTGAGCCTTTCTAGTATGTTTGATTTATTTGGTTGGGTATGCATCGGCTATGTTTATAAGTTTCATGAATAGGGTCTTTAGTCCCTACCTTGTTATGATTGTGGTGGTCTCTAGTGATGAAGTATGGATTTATTTAGAGATTGTGAACCACTTGGGGGTAATGTTGCAAATCTTAGGGTAGGAGAAGTAGTGTGCTAAATATGTGAGGTGTGAATTGTGGTTAAAGGACGGTATCTCCCTTGGTCATGTGACATCAGATGATGGTATTAAGATTGATCTTAAGGAGATGTACTTGAAAAGAAATTAGCCTAGGTCTTTAACTCCCTTGGATATTAAGAGTTTCTTGGACTTAGTGGGCTACCACCGGAGGTTTATGAATGGGTTCTCTTCTATTACTTCTCCTATGACTAAGTTGATCCAAAAGAACGCTAAGTTCATGTGAACCCTTGAGTGTGAAAGGAGCCTCCAAACCTTGAAAGAAAAGTTTGAGTCCGCTCCTATCTTATCTCTATCGGAAGGGTTTGTTGTGTATTCTGATGTCGCCCAAATTGGTTTGGGTTCTGTGTTGATGCAAGATGGTTATATGGAAGTCTATGTTTTTAGATAAATTGAGATGCATGAGAAAGGTCATTATACCTACTACTTTGAGTTAGTTATCGGGGCTTTTACTTTGATAATTTGACATCATTGGTTGTACAGGGTTCATGTTGGTGTGGTTATCATCCACTAGAGTATCTAATATGTGCTCACCTAGGGGGATCATAGCTTGAGATGAGGTCGTCATTAGAACTTCATAAGGACTATGATATGAGTATGCATTATCATCCCGGAAAGGCAAATGTCACAACCCAAGCTAGGACCTAGATGTGACACGGCGAATGGGGAACTCGATGGAACCCCAAACGAGCAGCTCAACTTATCATTACACATTATTGATCACAGAAGCATGTGAAAGACATAAAACAAGCATAAGGGGCAATGTGACTAATGGATAGCTCGCCAAAACATCAACATCAAAGACAAGGAGTCATGACTCATATCTTAATCAAACAACTTGTCCAACAAGTACCTCTAAATATATTGATAGAGTGGGGGCCGAGACAAAGTAATCGGGCTCACCCTCATAGTCAAGATACAACATAAGAAAGTGTCTCAATACATAGATAATATCAATCATAGACTAAGGTCCCCAAAATGGAGGACTCACCAACAAGCTTGGAATAGCACTGACTAGCCACGTGGAGGTGGGGGATGATCAACTTGAGCACCAATTCCTACATGGTGATATCATGTAGGCAAGAGTATGAGTTAGTATGTTTGAATGTACTATGTATGTGGGATGCAATACAATAAGAAATAAACATCATGATCAAAATGCATAGCATTAGGCAATAGGCATATTATAGCAAGATAGCATATATGAACAATGCATAAGTAAAACATGCTTAAGTAAGCTATGATCATATAGGATATCATATGTATAGAAGAGACCAAACTAAATTTCCAAAGTACAAACCCCTTAGTAGGTTAGTGATTTGCCACCCCATCTCTTAGGTGGATGAGTACTAGTCCTCATCTGGGTTGGTGATAATTCCGCCCCATCACCATGGTGGAGAAGTACAAACCATTGCCTAGGTTGATGAGTACAAACCGCTATATAGGTTAGTGATGATGCTGCCTCATCACTAGGTTCAAAAGTAGAAACCCTTCATCATAGCGCATGGTTGATTGTATAGGAAAAATCATATACATAAGCTCATTTTATCACCATAACATTATTCATATCATATCTCTTGCTTTGGACCTTTATTCCCTCAAGAAACAATAACCGGACATTTTATCAAACACCTTGGGGGGTGTAGTAGGGGTAAAAGACCATGCGATTTGGAGATGAAATCATGCAAGAAAATCTGTAGAAAAACAATCAATCAACACCTTGCAGCACACCCAAGACATTCACATCAAAAGTCTCATCAAATCCAATATTAGATCCGAGATTTAGAGCTTAAAACATGCTAAAATAATAATACTTTCATGAACTAAAATCATTGTGTAGTAAATTTCTCAATATGTAAGACCCATATGTAAAATCAACTTTAAATCATGAAATATTGGTAAAAAGGAGGCTTAGGCACCATGGGTGAAAGGACCCAGTTGTTCAATATCACATACCTTAGCTTTGGGGAAGTTCTTAATGAAGTTTGAAAATGGAAGCTTGAATCTTGAAGAGAATCCTTAATTCTGGATGAGGGTTTTGATTTTTGAATTTGGATGTGAAAATATGGCTAAGTGTTTTGGTGAGTATTAAATAATGTTTAGGATGATATAAGGGTGAAATAAGGCTAAGTATACCTAAAAACATGTTAGGTAACACTAGGCCCAACACCCCAAAGCCTCGGACCGAGATAGAAATCAGTAGCGGCAAAATACACAGGTCCACGACGCGAACCTATCGTGAATGCAAAATTAAAACATTTCTGTGACATCTTCACGTGGTGCTCTTGCGAAACGTCTTTAGAAATTGAAAATTATGAAAATTGAAATTGCGAATTGTTTGCTCTAAAAGAGGGGTTAGACCGTCTTACCCCTAATTTTAAACCCCTGAACAAGAATTTGAAGTCAGATTATTCAAGTAACAAAAGGATTTTTGAGATATATGAAATTTAAAATTCCGGGCACAACGAGGCACACTTTATGGCAATTTTTAGGGTCGTTTCAATATCTCCCCTTTGGAATATTCATCCCCGAATGTAAAAAAAGGTATAAGACAAGAACGATCATAAACAAATCAACTCCACCTACAATGCAACATCATATCTAAAACACCATTTTCAAAACCTCAACATGAGTGTAAAATCATCATGACTTGCTAACTTAAACATGAATGCATCTGAATGATATAGGGGTTGAAATATAAGACTTGAAATCACATAGAGGACTTAGAACTTGTACCTTAGGCTTTAGTAGAGCGGAAAAGATAAGCATACCTCTTTTGCATGTCTGCTTTGGCCTCCCAAGTAGCACTTTTGATTTGTTGGTTCCTCAAAAGGACCTTAAGAAATGCCACCTCACTAAGACATGGAACACCAGATGAACCAAATTCATTTCACCAGGCAACTTCAACTCATAAGCTACCTTGCCAACCCTCTTAAATATTATAAGGACAAACATATCTTGGAACCAACTTCCCCTTTTTACCAAAATGTACCACACCTTTCAATAGAGAAACCTTCAAACAAACCCAATCAGCCTCTTTGAATTCAATGTTTCTTCTTCTTACATCTGCATAAGATTTTTGACGACTTTGGGATGTTCTCAACCTTTCCCTAATCATCCTAACCTTCTCAAAAGCCTCCATAACCAGATCTGTTCCCAATAAAGTTACCTATCCAACCTCAAACCAACCTACTGGTAATCTACAATGTCTCTGATAAACAGCCTCAAATGAAGCCATACCAATGCTAGAATGATAGCTATTACTGTATGCAAATTCAATTAAAGGAAGATGGTCATCCCAACTACCCCTCAACTCCCAAATTCCCTAAGCATATCTTCAAGGGTTTGATTTTTTCTTTTGGCTTGTCCATCCATTTGAGGGTGGAAGGCCATAATAAGGTAAACTTTGGTGCCAAGACCCCTTTGAAAAGACCTCCAAAAGTGTTAAGTAAATTGTGCACCACGATCTGATATAATGGATAAAGGAACACCATGGAACATCACTAAACTTATGGATGTACAAACTTGCATACTCTTCAGTCCTGTAAGTAGTCTTAACTGGTAGAAAGTGAGTCGATTTCGCTATCCTATCAACCACCACCCATAAGGAATAAAAACCTTTCCTAGTCTTAGGCAACCCAACCACAAAATCCATGTTAATTGCCTCCCACTTCCAACTAGGAATCTCTATGTCTTTGGTTAGGCCACTCGGCCTTTGATGCTCGGATTTGACTTGTTGACAACTACGACAATTGGAAACAAATTTGGCGATATCCCTCTTCATTCCTCCCCACCAATAGACATCCCTCAAGTCTCTATACATTTTTCTAGAACTTGGATAGAGTAAGAAAAACTATGGGCCTCATCAAGAATTCTATCCCTCAAACCATCAACACATGACACACACAACCTACCATGGAATCTAAGGGGCCCATCTCCCCCTTCGGAGAAAACCTTTGTTTTTCCTTCTTTCACCAAGGCCTTCCATTCAAGTAAGGAGGAGTCTAGATCTTGTTTTGCTATCACCTCATCAACCAAGGAAGATTTAGAAATATCAACAACAACTACACCATTACCCATATCTTCCAACCTAACCCCCGATCTAGCCAATTAGTGCACCTCCCTAGCCATCTCCTTATCATCACCATATATATGAGCTAGGCTACCCATAGACACCCGACTCAAAGCATCCACCATATCATTTGCCTTACCCGGATGGCGATGCACACTCATGTCATAGTTCTTAAGAAGTTCTAGCCACCTTCTTTGTCTCAAGTTGAGATCTTTTTGGGTGAAGACATATTGGAGGCTCTTATGATCGATGAAAACATCCACATGCACCCCATAGAAATAATGACGCCATATCTTCAATGCAAACACAACAGCAGCTAACTCTATATCATGGGTAAGGTAATTCCTTTCATGCAGTTTGAGTTGCCTAGAAGCGTAGGCTATGACCTTACCATTTTGCATTAGCAAACCACCCAAACCAAATCTAGATGCATCACAATACATAACAAAGCCCTCAAGGCCATCCAGTAAAGACAATATAGAAGCAGACACAAGCCTATCTTTCCATGTTTGGAAGCTTTTCTCACATTCATTGATCCACACAATCTTAACCTTCTTTTGAGTCAATGTTGTCATAGGATAAGCACCGGAGGAAAACCCATTCACAAACCTTCAATAGTAACCAACAAGGCCCATGAAACTCCTACTATCCGACGGGGTCAATAGTCTAGGCCAATTCCTAATCGCATCGGGCTTTTTAGGATCCACATTAATACCATCCCCTGACACCTCATTAGCTGAAAATGCAACCTCCTTCAACCAAAACTCAAACTTAGTAGATTTAGCATACAATCTCTCCTCCCTCAACCTTTGTAACACAACCCTCAAATGATCTATTTGCTCCTTCCTACTATGTTAATAGATCAAAATAACATCAATGAAGACCACGACAAAGTAATCAAGGTATGGTTTGAAGACCCTATTCATCAGGTCCATGAAGATGGCCAGTGCATTAGTTAACCCAAAGGACATCACAACAAATTCATAATGCCTATATCTTGTTTAGAAGGCCGTCTTGGGAATATCACACTCCCTCACCCTCACCTGATGGTACCCTAACCAAAGACCAATATTAGAGAAGCAGCTAGCCCCTTGCAATTGGTCAAACAAGTCATCAATTCTTGGAGGAGGATATCTATTCTTTATAGTGACCCTATTGAGTTGCTGGTAATCAATACAGATTCTAAGTGACCTATCCTTCTTTTTCACAAACAACACTAGACCACCCCAAGGTGATTAACTAGGTCTAATAAATACCTTCTCTAACAAATCTTTAAATTGCTCTTTTTTAACTCCTTCAACTATGCTGGGGTCATACGGTGAGGGGAAAGGGAGATATGTTGAGTATTGAAATGGAGATCTATGCAAAAATCTATCTTCCTTTCGGGAGTGACACTAGGAAGGTCATTTGGGAATACATCAAGAAACTCATTTACTACGGGAACTAATTCAATGGAAGGGACTTTGGACTACACATCCTTAGCCCTCACAAGATGATACAAACACCCTCTAGAAATCAACCTATGGGCTTTAGTGCATGAAATGAATCTACTGTGGACCAACACATCTTGACTTTCCCACTCAAGGACGGGTTCACTAAGAAATTGAAACTTGACCCTACGGGCTCTATAATCAATAGAAGCATAGTAGTCATGGAACCCATCCATCCCAAAAATGACATCAAAGTCTACCATCTCTAATTCAACAAGATCACAAGGTAACAACTTATGGAAAATGCAAACAGGATATTTTCTATACACTTTCCTTGCAACAGTTGAGACAGATAGGAGTAGACACTCCATATGACTCATGCAACACCTCGGGGACAACATGAAACTTTTTAACAGCAAGAGAGGTAACAAAAGAAAGAGTGTCACCTGGATCAATCTCACAATACATATAAAGTCAAATATTTTCAACATACCAGTAATAAAATCGAGGATCTCACCAACCCCTTGCCTTTCATGTAGAGCATAGAATCGATTGTGCCTTAAGGCACCACCTTGAGGGCCACCTCTACCCATTGGGACCATATTTGTACCTTGTCCCTTGCCACGATTTCTTGGACAATCCACCCTTTTGTGACCAAGCTCCCCATAATCAAAACATGAATTAGAACCCTTCAAACACTGGCCCCTATGACTCTTCCCACATGTAGGGCACACATCAATGAGAGCCACACCTCCAACACCTTAAGGGCTAGGGAATTCATTAGCAAATGCCTTATTTGTAGAATGAGGAGGCCCTTGGCCTTGATGGAATCGGCCACCCCTATGGAACTTCCCCCCATGACGGGCTCTCTTGGCCTCATGGCCCCTCCTCTTTCTCATCTTTTCCTCCTTCATTTTCTCGGCATACGTCATTAATCGAGACAAGTCCATGTCACCAATAAGCAAGGCAGAGTAAAATTCCTCACATACCAAGTCAGAGAGCCCAATCAAAAATTTATTCATCCTCGATCTAGGATCGACGAACAAGTGAGGAGCACACTTTGAAAGTTGATTAAATATGAGGGCATAATCCCTCACACTCATAGAACCTAGTTTAATGTTCATAAACTCTACCAATTTTGCATCTCTAAGTTCTAGAGGAAAAACAGATTAAGGAAGGAAGATTTGAACTCTTCCTAAAGCAGCATATTACCAACCCCTTTCTCATCTTTCAATTTCTCATACCAAATTTGGGTTACCCCTCTAATTTAGTAGACCGCCAACTCTGCCTTTTCATTTGGCCTAACACCCATGATATTCAAGAATTTATAGACCTCATCAAATGAACTCTTATGGATCTTCATCCACCTTTGACCTATGAAAAACTGGAGGATTCATCATCATTTACCCTAGCTCCCGGGGTAGTAGCATGAGGGGCTTAGGCCCCTTGTTAGACTTGGTTGGCTACCACTTTGGGCAAACATAGTAAGAGCATCCCAGAGCTCACCATTTGTAGGTCACTCCTTGGGAGCTTGGTCCCACCTTCCTCTAGTGTTTGGCATGATCTAGCATAGCAAAGGACAACTGTTAGGGGGAAATTTCACCACAACTATATAGCATGACTTAGAACATGAATGAGGAAAACATTTCCTAAAGCACCTCATAGCCTCCCATTCATAGTAATAGTGTGCTTCATAACCATGAATAGGACTCTAATCGATGCGGTGTGTTGGACTCCAAGGATCTATCAACCTGGTGCTATGATACCAAGCTTGTCACGACCCAAGCTTGGGCCAATACATGACATGGCGAATATGGAACCTAATGGAAACCCAATCAAGCCTCTCAACTTATCATTACACATCATTTGTTGCAGAAGCATGTAAAGAGATAACACAAGCAGAACGGGAAAAGGGGCTAAGAGATAGCTTGCCAAAGCATTAACATCAAAGACAAGGAGTCATGGCTCATATCATAATCACATAACTTGTCCAAAAAACACCTCTAATATACATAGATAGAGCGGGGGAAAAAATAATATAGTCAGGCTCACCCTCATAGTCAAAATAGAACATAAGAAAGTATCTCAATACATAGATAATAGCAATCATAGACTAAGGTCCCCGAAATGGAGGACTCACCAACAAGCTTGGAATAGCACCAACTAGCCAGGTGGAGGGAGAGGATGATCAACTTGAACACTGGATCTTACATGGTAATATCATGTAGACAAGAGTATGCGATAGTATGTTTGAATCTACTAAGTATATCGGATGCAATGCAACAAGAAATAAACATCATGACAAAAATGAATAGGAATAGGAAATGGGCATATTATAGAAAGATGGCATATTGATGTGCTACCAAAATACAGCACATTTGGTGCCTAAACCAAAGGATTTTGTGAGTTCTTCGAGAGAATTTTTAGTGTTTTGATGTGTTTTCTGTTATTCTTGCAAAAATGTAGGTTTCCATGAGTTTGAAGAAACGTTGCAGATTTTGCTAAAGCATAGGCCATACGAGCTCACCTACGAGTCGTAGCTCATACTGCGAGTCATAGGTTGTGTCGTAGCAGGAATCAAAGACAAAAAACTAGGAATCTGCCAAGTGAAGGTCACACCTACAAGCCTAGCCCACGAGTCATAAAACACTCTATGACTCATATAGGTGGACTCGTAGGGATAATCAGAGAGCCAAAATGTTAGACCAAAAATTAAAGGCCAAGAATACAAGATCAATGTATGAGTCATAGCCCAAGCAATAACTCGTACCTCTGGGTCATACCTGTTCTGTGCAAGATGCCAAGATCTTGACACAAGACCCTGACTATGACTCATAGGCCATCATACGAGTTGTAACTGCAAAATTTATCAGATGCCAGCTATTTTTCCTGTATAAATTTTAGGGTTGTTTTATACACACTACAAATAGTTTAAGTTAGGTAATTTTGAGAGAGTTTGACCAGACACATTAATCAAGGATAATTTTTTGTAGGTTTTCTTAGGTTTTAGGGTACATTATTTGTTCTTTCTTGAAAGACTCATTTTGGGAAATTGCAAACCTTACTTTGAATGCATTATGGATCAATCAAACTTATGGGTTTGCAACTTGTGGTTTTTATTCCCTTTACTGTTATTGGTGAAACTCTCAATTATGTCTCTTATTTTCATTGTTGTGTGTTTTGCTTTAGCCATGAGTAGCTAAGCACCCACAAATTAGGGTTGTGGGAACCGTGGGTAGTTGTCTTGAGATGAGCTAGGTTTTGTGCATATTTATGATTAGGGTTTTGCATGTATTGCTTATTTCCCTTCATGAATAATGTTGTTTGGTGGTGGCCAGCACCAAACCTTGCCTACTATCACGATCTTGACCAAGGTAGTGACAAATAGGAAAAGGGGAGTAGATGATAACATTCAGTTGATGTTTTCTCATCTATATGACCAAACTTGACCAACGAGAGGTTGACTAGGACAATAGGTAACCGTTAGTTGGCACGCCATGGTAGCCGAACAAGCACCATGGTGAAATTCGATCTTCTCCTTCACAAGAGTGCCACAGGAACCTAAGTTACCATCCTTCATGCAATTCCCTAATCATAGTTATATTATATAGGGTAATTGAGTCAACAAACTATGGGGACCACAATTCCTATGTTGTGCGCAAAGTTGAGCAATTTCCCATAATGTAGTTAGCATTTATTTTATGTCGTTTTTGAATCACAAACCCCTTACCTTTAGAGATTGTACTTATAGATACTAGGAATGATTATAGTGATATCCTAAAGTCAAGCCCTGTAATCCCTGTTCATTAAACTTTAACACTGGCCAGGTTAATTACTGATAGTGATCGCTTTCTTATTAGAGCGTGACCATCATGAAAAATTATGGTACCATCGTCGGGGAATACGGCTATGTTTAATATGATTTCACTATTAGTTAATTCTAGTGTTAATTTCTAGAATCTCTTGTACGTTACTTTTGTGTTGTTTTTGTTGTTTAATTTCTTTGGAAGGGTATACTAGGTTGTATGCCCAACACAAGGAGCCAAGGCAATCCCTTAGCTCCCCTAAATTTGGAGATCCATCGACTAACAATAAAGATGGCTCAAGTGAATGAGAACATTGACGTTGAGGAGGATATGCATGTGGATAAGAAATCCTTAAGAAGAGAGGAGAATTTAGCACCAATGGTTAACCGGCCACAGCTCAGAGACTTCAATGCAAATGCTTATGAATGGAATCAATACCAACTAAACCCTATGGTGATAGATGTTACCAATTCTATAGCACTGCCCCTTATACCGGCAGATGCTAAGTTTGCGGTATCAAGTGGATTACTCTAGATGCTCCAAAACTGTGGCCTATTCACTTGGTTACGTCAGAGGATCCCCACCGTTATCTCCCAAACATCGTCTTCATGTGCAAAAGTGTCATGGGGACACAAAATATTTCTATTGAAACTGCTGGATTGAGGGTGTTCCCCTTGTCACTGACTGGCAATGCAGCAATATAGTTGTCTGACCTCCCTCCAGGTACCATCATGAGTTGGGTTGAGCTGCAGAGGTTGTTCCTAGAAAGATATTTCCCAAATTCGAAGAAATCGAAGCTTAAGGACCAAATTAATAACTTCGAGCAAATGCTTGGAGACTCTCTTAGCACTACATGGGAGTGATTCACCAAATGTTGAGAATGGTCCATTAGTATAAGATTATTGATGATACTTTAGTCGAGATCTTTTACATAGCACTTGATGATGATAGCAATGCATGTGCCTTCACGATCATGGGAGGTGTTATTCTTAATCAACCGTTTGAGTTAGTGGCAGAAAGAATGGTGCAAGTGGTGAAGACCAAGAGAGCATGGGGTCAGAGTATGCGTGGTAATACAAAGAGTTCTTGTGCAGTTACCACAAATAGTGAGCAAGCAAAAGTTAATGAAGAGATAAACAAGCAACTTGCTCCACTCCATACAATCATGGATTCGATTTCGAAGCAAAACCAAGCTAGCATGAAGGCAATATCTCACCAAAACCCAATTAATCCTTTATATGATGATCAATTCTTTGATGAGGATGTTTCTTATGTAAGAAACCAAGCAACGGGTTTCCAGAAAACCCCCCAAGGATCCAACTCGGATTATTGGAGGAAAGGTTCCGGGAATCAAGGTCGGAACTTCATTTGAGAAAGGGCATACAAACATAATACGGTTGGATACTATGAAAGAGAAAGAGGGCCAGACACAAAATGGGGGAGAAGAGAAGCCTATTGAAGTGGTCCCTATGTGCCACCATGTCACGCCCAAGTCTCGTTAGGAATGACTGGCACCCGTTGCCGATAAGGCTTGGGAGAACCAACCTAAACCTATGTGCTTTCTATATGTATTATAAGAGATTTCTACCTTTGACATGCCTTTAAGCAGATAAACAGTGATAACAAGCCAAAAGGAAAATGCGTATGACTAGGTCGTTGGGGCCACGGTGTCTAAAGTACGAGACATAACTTCACTTTTCTTTACATAGTCTAGAAAGCTTCTAAATAAAGAATACATCTGATAAGGTCGGGACAGGCCCCGCCTCAACAAATTGTGCAATAAAAACATGTAGGCTCTAGAATATACAAAGCCCCAATGCAACTTGGAGCTTGGTGACAGCAGCTGAATATCCTATACTCCTACCAGGTAGATCTACTAGCACCTATACCTATAGCATGAAATGAAGGTCACCCATAAGGGACTTCAGTACGAGATAATGTACTGAGTAAGTAGGGTAGGAAACACTGCATATGAAGTAACAACTTAAATGAAACTGTACACTGGTGCAGCATAAGAGACCACCTTCAATTATACTTTCGAATCATGTACTTTATGTTCTTTATATCACTTTACCTTTATTGTATAATGTGTACACATCTATAAAACAAATGACTAATTGATCTGTGGTGAACTGTATCAGGTTCATCCCTGGCTAGGTTCTTCCTTAACCCCTCGGGCTATCCCCCGTGATAGGATCATCCCTGGCTAGGTGTTACTTCCTCCCCTCGGGCTACTACCTATCAAAAACTGTATACTTTACCTTTCAATTACCTTTGAGATGATTCTTTTGGTGGTCACAGTATTGGAGTTGTAGGACTGTATATGCAACCTGTGACATGTAGATAGTTACATATGACAATATGATAACGAAAAGAGCATGTTACACAATTAATGAAATGAGTATGAAATAGAACAACTCGTGAACTTTATTTAGTAACAAGAACCCATGTAACTTGGTATACAAGCGTGTATGCAGATTTGAAGGTGACTATGTATGGGATCATATGAACATGTAAAAGAGTGGAGACATGGTTAATAGTTGTGTAAGAGTTGGCAAGTGCCTTTATGTACCAAGGAGAGATCTATGTTTCATTCCAAGTGATACGAAATCAAATAGCCTTATATACCTCGTTGTGTGACCTTGTTACTACCTCAAGATAACCTTCCCCTCCTCCAAATACTTATATACAACATAGTAAGTGATAAAACTAGCATTATAATCCAATAAATACATCTTGGTAGCCCAATCACATAAGAAAACAATACACGGGCAGCAAGCGGGTGTTTATAACCCGACTGTAACCTTTCAACCTTTCCGCCCCCTAATCATATTTTCCTAATAAATATTCTCATGTACACATCATGTAGAGACTGTTTTAGTTTTAGAACACCCATACAATAGCCCACAAAGCACAACGCATAAGAATTCTACACAACCTAGAAATGGACCGCATAACATTACCTTCGTTGGCTACATTTCGACGTTCACAACTCCAAACCCATTCCAACTCTAACCAAAGTGTTCCAAAAATATTTACACATAAAAACAGCCTCAAAACAGTCTCAAAACAGTAAGCAATGAGTCACTAAGGACATGAGGCTATAGCCTTCTATCCAACAGTCCATAAGTTCCAATCGACATTACACTTAAGAGAACACGATAAAACGCGTTTGTTAAATGAAATCAAAATCAGGGAAGCAACCTTAGGGTGATGTTTATAACTCGAACCATATTAAGAACACCAAGGTCACTTCATAATACAACTCACAAACCATAGAGAGATCACCAAAACAAAGACAAGTGTGGAACAACTTTCTATACACATGTTGTCCAGTAAATTTCAGCAAGCATAACTAGCATCTATTTCTTATTTTCATGATGAAACTATACTAAATATACAATAATAATTACTTAACTTTGTCTTCAAGGTTTATAGGCTCCTTAAGAACCCTAAAAGAGTCATTTCATTGCTTCACAATGTTGAGAAAAGTTGAGAGGAAATTTAGAGAGCAAATCTGATTTTTGTGTGGTCAAGTTGAGAAATGACTTTTGGGAGCTGCTTTGACCCATTTTTATGGTGTGATTTGGCCTACCTAATGAGGAATTTTCAGCCTTACTTTACCAAGGAGGTTATGCAGCTCCTTTCCCCTTTCACTTGGGCCATTTTGGAGCACCAACTTGATGGACTTGGGCTGCCTATTTTCCAACTATCACTTACTTAGTTCTAGGCCCAAAAGTCAAATGGGTTGTGATGTCTTTGGTCCCTTTTTATTATACTTCGTGTGCTTAAAATGTAGCCCACTTATAATACAAAAACACGGTCCAAATTTATACCCTTAACATGGACTTTATTCATAATCGAGTTTGGACAAATTCGACGTCGAGCCCTGTCTCTATTTAGTTAGCGATTTAAGCTAAGCAAGTAGGTGATTCACCTTCTAGCTTCTAAATCCTACAAGCACCTCAGTTATCTTACTTCATTTAAGTAATCTTCTAAATTCAGCACAAAACATGTATACCCTCGACCCTCTTAAACGTTAGATGCACATATAACCCATTAATACGAGATTCAAGCACTTTTAAAAATTAGCGCCAATCTGACCAAACCATGTCATGTTTTATTTGTATATTACTACTACTGTAACATGTGGGGTGTTACATCATCCCTCCTTAGGAACATTCATCCTCGAATGTTAGCACAATTAGATAGCTTAGCCAAGTTAAAACCTTTACTTACACAAATTTTGACAACACAAGTATTCAATAACACGTACCTATTAGTGTCCCAATTCTCTATGTTGAACTTTACATTTTGCTTCAAATAAGTGAGGTTATTTCGATTTCATCATGTCCTCAATCTCCCATGTTACTTCTTCTGCTTGTTGGTTCCTCCAAAGTACTTTAACTGAAGCTATTTCTTTATTCCTTAGCTTCT
>JAOTQR010080955.1:0-40300 GCA_025774065.1 Solanum ossicruentum | reverse complement strand
GAATTAATTTTTTCTATTGAGGCTGGTATAAATACCGAAAAATCAAAAAATCGAACCAAACCAAACTAATTTGGTTATTCTGTTCGGTGTCGGGGTAGGAGGGGGGTAAAATTGTTATTTTATTTTATTTTATATTGGGGCGTGCACAAATATGTCAAAATCAAAAAAGTGAACCAAACAAAACTAATTCGGTTTTTTAATTCGGTGTTGGTGGGGGAAGGGGGGAGCAAAAAAATTTAACTTTTTGTTTTATTTTTTATGAGGGTCGGTATAAATACAAGAAAATCAAAAAATTAAACAAAACCAAACTAATTTAATTTTTTGATTTGGTGTAGGTGTTCTTTTTTCATAACTTCAGTTCTTCAATTCAGTGTAGGGATCTCAAAACTTCGATGCACCGAAGAACCGAACTTTTATTTAAAAAATTGAAAAAATATATTTTTTTTGAAGAAAATTATTTCGGAGTAGGGTTGGGGTGATTGGGATCGGATATTAACAATCTGACTTTGATTTAATTTTTTTTGGCTTGAAGAGAATAAAGTGGGTTGGAGCTATTCTTATCCAAACCATATTTGACCAAATCCATATTTACCCATATTTTATATGGATGGATTGTGATCGAATCCATTTTGGCCCAATCCATATTCAATCCATCCAAATCCAATCTACCCATTTGCCACCTCTAATCAGTATGATAAGGACAATTATATTTACACTTGAATGAATTAGTTATGTATCTTGCATGCGATACGTGACCCTTGAGATAAAAATTATTGAACAAGTTTGTGTCTAAAGAATGATAAATATAGAAGATATGTATAAAAAATACATCTAGACTTCCCTTTTTATTAGTTTCATACCATAATTATTGAGAGTGTGAATCTCATACCAAACTATCATTAACTAATTTGAGAAACACACATCAGTGGAGGGTGTAATTGTCATAACCCAAGACTAGTGCTTAGGTATGACATAGCGAATGGGGTACCGGTAGGGACCCCAAACAAGAATCTAAGCATAAGTGGCACATCCTTGGTTGCGAAAACATATAAGTAAACAACAAGCATATAATTCTAAGGGAAACGGGACTTTAGACTCAAGTTATGGGGATGTTATGGGGAAGGGGATTAACATGATAATATAGCAAGTAAAGTCTAAGGGGCTGGTAAGTATGTCTCACACTATGGGGATAATACAAACTTAGGACTTCCATATCATATCAACAAGCATCAACATATAGAAGGAGATAAGGACTAAAGGAAGACTTCCATAATCACATAAACATAATAGGACTCAAGCTCATCACATACATATTCATACCCAACAACACCTCTAACATGAGTGGAATGGGGGCAAGACATCTCCCGGGCTCACCCTAATGTGCTGCCAAAATACAACACTTTTGATACTTAGAACTTAGGATTTTGTGTTGAATGTGATATTTATAGGTTTTATGTGTTTTCGTGTTTAGATTTGTAGGATTATAGGTTAACCATGATTTGGGGAAAAATTGTAGAAGTTGCTTGTTTTTGCTATTGTACGAGACCTTTCATGGGTCGTAGAGGATTCGACAAGTTATAGATACATTTTGTGAGGATTTCCAGTATGGTGCTATTTGCTGAAGTTGAGGTCTATAAACATGTAGACGAGTCGTGGAGCAATTTATGAGTCAAGAATACCTTTCATGCCCTAAGGATTAGAGAAGTGGACTTGTAGGAAAGTTATCAAATGAAGCCCCTTTTATGGGTCGTAAAATACTTTAGGAGTCATAAAAGGGTGTTGTAGAAGTGAAGTTCAAAATTCCAGCAGCTGATTATGAGACCCCGACTACGAGCCTTAGAAGACAACATGGGTCGTAAAGTACCTTTCGTATGGCATGCCGATCAATTTTCCTAATTTGTTTAGGAATTATTTTTAATTATTATAAATAGGTCTTTTAGGTTATTTTTTAGAAATTCTCATCAGTTCATGTCAGTTTTGAGTAATTTTAGGTTGAGTACTCAGAGAATTTAATATTCTAGAGAAAATTGTGCGAGAGTGTTTGAAAACACTTATGGTGTAATTTAATCTTCAATCTTGTGATTATCATTGATTTTGGATTTGCTTGTTCTTAATACGATTGTGTAAGTGTTTATGCCATGCCCTGGGAGGGTACCCTATACGTAACAGGCACTCAGAGACTATTGATAGTCCCCAAGCGAATCACTAGGCCTCATCACATTCATTCATTTAAGCATTCTACTATCAGCACAAGACATAAAGGGATAAATGGGCACATCATCATCAGTTCTCAAATAAATATTATAAAAAGAGACTAGTAGGAAGAACTATCTCATAATCTTACATCAAAGTTGGACTTTAGTCTATGGAGCCTCTATCACTATTAGGTGTTGCCAATGATAGACCCATGACTACCTCAATCAAACTAAAGCTACTAAGTACGTAACTCAATGGAAAGATGAAATAAGTATAAGGCATCCTCCGAAGTAAGGAAGGCTCATCAATCAATTGAACATTTCAAATCCTCAACGATGCGCCTGTTGATGATCTCCAAATCATGTATCTACATCATGAAACGATGCAGTCCCAGAGGGGGACGTTAGTAAATGAAATATACTAGTATATAAAATAGCTGTGTGAAATCGAAAACAGGTACAATAATATGACAATACCAATCAACTCAATATAGAAATCAGTCAACATGCCAAATGTTTATCCAAAGAAGGAATAGAGAATAGGCAAATGGCCCATCACATCTATCACCTTGTGCCATTACATTAACATTAGAGCACTGTCAAGAGGGAATCCTATCTGGGTGTTTCTCAGACATACACCCATCACCTATGAGCTAGTGATGGTACAATGAAGTGACATTATTGCGGCATCTGCCCCGCACCTTGCCGAGGTAGAAGGCGTACATCCTTGGATCCAGAATAGAAATAATATTAAGTCCTCTTTTGGGATTGAGGAAAACATCTGTTGCTTATAGTCAATCCTCACCTACACCTGCCATGTAGTTATGAGTGCGAGTAGAACTCACTCTTACCTATTTCAGTACTCAATACTTCTCCCATAGACTCAACTTGCCCATAAATATTAATATCCATCCCTTGTCACCATTTAGTCTCCTTCGGACTTAGATATTAATTCATCATTCATTCATTGACTAGAGGAGTTGGGATATTTCTCTAAGATTACATTCAATCTCTTTAAGATTCTCAATTCATTATCATCAACCCTCAATTCGCTCAATCAAGACTTAGGACCTATCACTAGGAAACAATTGAATAGACAAATCGTTAGAGTTTATTTATGGAGACTCAAGGGACTATCAAGTCCTATTAATTTATCACCATTCTCACATTCACAATCACAATCTCTATCAACATTCTCAATCTAGGCTCTAGACTCAATCCCTATCTTCATTCATGCAATCTTTAATAAAATAATAAGTAGGATTTATGCAATATCTCCTGAAAATATTTTATTCAATAAACAAGTTTATGATGATCATCCACGTATATTGTAATAAATATAATAAATATAATTTATCAAGAAGATAATCAAAAATCATTCATGTAGACTCATAAACCTTCAACTCACTTCTAAGATCACCTTTGGGACACATGGGAGAATAGTACCATACTTTTAGTTTATCCTTACATACATGAGATTGAAGAATCCTCAACTTTCTTCACGAATTTGGCCTTGGACTAGAAACCCTCCTCTATTCTTCTTCTCTTTCTCTCGGAACGTAGTTTAGACCAAGGAATAAATGGGGTTTTAAGACCCTTTCATACACATTTAGTCTTAAATAGTCATTTTGGGACTTAAGAATATATTCGAAAGGACAAAAATGCCTTTCTCGAAGTTAAAAGAAAAAAAGTCTGATTTTGCACACTAGTGTGTGTCGCGCACCAGTTCATTTGGTGGAATTTTTTGGCAAATCAGTTACGTCAAAAAATTGAATAAAAATCTAAGTGTGGTTCCACGTCTCAGGCGCGTCGTGCCCTAGGCACGGAAACCTTACTGTTTTGGGCCACTTTGGAAAATCCTTTTTTGACTCGGTTGCTCAAAAATCAGATCGAGACCATTTTCTGACTAGATTTTCTGCGCTAGTCGCAAATCCGATCTCAGATTTCATATCGGAGCTTTAGAAGATGCATTATGCACATAATACATTTGAGGGGCATTTTTGATAAATTTTTACGGGCTATTACATCACTCCCCCTTGGGATCATTCGTCCTCGAATGATGAGTAAAGGCAGAAATGGGCACGAGTAGACTCAAAGCTCATCTTACTTCTCACTCGGGAACTCTCGAACTCTCATCTATCCATCACTTCCTACATCTCTATCTTAGACTCAGGAATAGAATTGAATCAGTACCTCAATTCAAGGGAAGGAACTTCAATTGCGTTACAAATAGGACATTTACCTTTAACATCATCATCATTTGCATGAATAGGCTTAAGACTTATCTAAACATTCACATCTACCAATCGGTCTCTCGATTCTATCTCCATCGACAATCAACTCTACTCGGAATCAAGGATAGGCAAGAGACTCAAGAAAAGACAATCAATTTAGTTAAAAGTAAGGAAATTTCCTCCAACATTCCTATCATCCAGCACGAATAACAATCAAGACTTGTTTCAATACTCAATTAATCAATCCTGGCAGTCACAAGTAACTCCGGATAGATAATCAATTCGGATCAAGAGTAGAGAGACTCTTTTAGAATTATCACCAACAAGCACGAATGGAATGACGAACCCAATCAATTCAAATCTCTTAGCACACTTTGATAATCAGTCCTTTGAACTCAAGAAGGAAGCCATTAACTCTAATGGAGAATGGGACCATCTATAAAACTCTATGTTTAACTCTCAAGCTTAGCACCTCATCTCAATTGTACTCCCTTTCATGGCAATTGTACTCCCTCCACTTAAGGCTATAACTCTTACTCAAGTTCCCATCTAACCACCTCCTCCTTTTTCTTTCAAGCCTGCTTCTAAGCTCAAAGCATTATTCCTAAGATAATCATACTCATACAGAGGAAATTCTCAATACTCAACTCTAAATTTCCACAGGCTCTTTCATTTAAAGATCACTAGTCCTCTTCACTACTCACTACTCTTCCTCAAACCCTTATTATGGAGTCTTCACTAGTCCATCACCAATATTTGCATAATAGTGACCTCTGAATTCAAGCCTATCATTCCAACTACTTCAACTATACCTTAGAATTTTCAAGCCTACTTAGCACTTCTACCTCCACCATTCAATTAGTTATCACTTAATGTTACACCAACATACTCTTAGCCATCTACTGTTTAGCATAAGGTTTTACCTCTCTCCTCCTTCCTATCTATCCCTTCATGACCCAAGTTTAACACCAATACCATAATAGGGATACACTTACTCCTCATCTACCCTCATCCTCAATCTACTACTCTCAATATCATAATTTGAACCTAGAGGAACTCATTACTTCCACCTTTTCGCAAAACCTCAAACTACTATCTCTCTATGCAAAATAGGCAAGATCATACCTCTAAAACTTGATACTCTACATCCTATAATCAATAATGGCATAACAAGCTGAAGGTCAATACATGCATAAGATGACATCAGAATCAAGGACTCTTACTCTCTCTCATCAACCTTCACCCCTCTACTATCATCAACACTCTATCACAGCTGAAAGTCTGATTATTCAAAGATCTTGGAACAAAAGATCATTAGCATATTTACAATCTCTCTCGTCTATCAAAATTCATTCTGAGTTCACAGAACTATATGTAGTATAAAAACTCAGGTCACGTCTCATTTGACATAGGAGTGGAAACACTCAGATCATGGGGTAAGATAAAAATTAATGAATGACTTCATTGCTTTTCATCCTCAAAACTCAGCATGATCGGGAAGCAACATGATATGCATAGGACTAGGCCATAGGTACAACAGTCACACACCCAAAAGGAATGGAATCTTACCTCAACTGAAGTATATGCACTATATGAGATGGAAAAGAATTGATATCTCATCTTGATCAGCCTATCACAATCCAAAAACTCAAGGTCTACTTCGATTTCTCATATCATCATCTCCCACTTAGCTCTCAAGGTCCACTCTCTAAATTTGTGAATCAATTTCCTCTACTAGGCTATAAACATATACCTCCACATGGTCAAGGAATCAGTATCCATAAGAATATACATCTTAAACCCTTTTGTTATTCAATAGTCACATACATATAACTAGCCACTCAAACTCTTTTCGACGATATCACTCTTAGCTTCCTCATATCTTTATGGAACTCTCTCTCTCTCTCTCTCTCTCTCTCTCTTTCTCTCTCTCTCTCTCTCTCTATCTCTATTTTCTCCTCTTAATGGCATACATGGTAACTATCAACAATCATTACAATCTAACCTCTTCTTTCATCTACTAATTCTCAACTTCTATGCTCTCATGAACCCATATATATATGAATTAGTCTATAAGGCAAAAGCTCATCATCGTCTATCCATAATTCCTAATCAACTTAGTTGGTCGGGTCGAAAATGCATGCTTACATCATCCTACTCCATATTGACAACTCAAATGTGCTATCTAGATTCTTATAGCAGTCATAACCAGAGCTTAACATATCTTTGCACAATCAAGAATACATATCTCAAGTCTATTCTTATTTATTGAGCTATCCTAGTTTCACTACTCTCACCGAAGGGGAACTTGTACCCTGTCCATAGCATCACTTCCCTTACAAATTAGTATCTTTATACACTATGGCAAGTCTCTTATAGAAAATCTCCAACTAAGAATATCACCCTTATGGTACCATATTCTCTTTCATACTGCTACTCAAAATTCAAGCTTAGGGTCTAGTACTAACATATGCATCTATCACATACCTCTTTAACACTTACAACTACTAGATAAATATATAGGGGACATAATCCCACTAAAATCTCATAGTAAGTATTCAATCAACACATCACTCCCTCACAACTTCGTACCACTCACCTATTCACTGTACCTCGTTATCTGACTAAGCTTATAACTCCATGAATCTCATAGACTCTCACATACATTCATAAGCCTAATTTAGATCTATCACATTAAAAGCACTCTTTTTCCTTATTCAAGAGTTACACTTCACCCTCAATAATATGAATATTACAACGCATCAACATACACTTCCTTTTATCATGGGGCATACTCTAACAAATTCTGATACTAACTCTCTCTCTCTATACCTCATCTCATCATAGCAATCATAGGGTACTTTCAACTTTTTCATCAAGTTTATGGCTATCGACTCCTCCCTTCACTGGTTACGTAATGGATACATATCTCTAACAATAAGCCTCAATCAGTCATCACTCTTGCTATCTCATCCCTTTCCTTCTATCATCATCATTCTAACTCTAGGATGATAAAATTCTACTCAGGGTTTAGAAGACTTCACATCTCACTCTTAGGTGGTAACATTAAACTCTTTGGAGACATAACTTTCTCTCTCACGAGTAACATCGGGAGAAAGTTTAGAATATTAGGGCCTGGGTACATCTATAGCTAACTCAAATGCACGAGTCATATGAATAATGGTGCACTCCTTCTAGTCAATCAACTTAGCACTCTAGTAGGCCTCTCTCAAGCATAGTGCACTCTCTACCATTTTGATCACTTACCGAATCCCATCTCTATGAGTTTGAACATTGCTGACTCTATCACCTTGTAGATAAGGCATAGTTGAAAGGTTTAGAGCATCACGCGAATCGTCATAGATTACTTAGAAAATAGTTCTATCTCACGATTTAGAATATGAAAGTGAGATAATTCCTTATGTCCTATAGTCTCCTACTCATAAAGTGTGGTCGATAACACACCCATAAACAAGACTCTACTAGACACGACTTCATAGACTACCAAGGACACTTGAACTCATTCTCTGATATCAAGTTTGTCACACCCTGGGAGGGTACCCTAGACATAACTAGCACCCAGAGATAATTGCTAGTCCCTAAGTGAACCACTTGGCCTCACCACATTCATTCATTTAAGCATTCTACTATCAATGGAAGACATAAAGGGATAAATGGGCACATCATCATCAGTTCTTAAATATATAAAAGGAGACTAGAAGGAAGAACTAGCTCATAATCTTACATTAACATTCGACTCTAGTCTGTGAAGCCTCTATCATTATCAAGTGGTGCCAATACTAGACCCATGGCTACCTCAATCAAAATAAAGCTACTAAGTACCTAAACCAATGGCAAGATGAAATAAGTATAAGGAATCCTCCAAAGTAAGGGAGGCTTACCAATCAGCTGAAAGTCTCAAATCCTCAACGATGTGCCTATTGACAATCTCCAAATCATGTCTCTAAATCATGAAATGATGCATCCCAGAGGGGGACATCAGTACATGGGATGTGCTAGTATGTAAAATCGATGAGTGAAATCGAAAATAGGTAGAATAATATGATAATAACAAAAAACTCAATATAGAAATCAGTCAACATGCCAAATGTCTATCTAAAGAAAGAATGGAGAATGGACAAATGATCTATCACATCCATCACCCTATACTATTACATTAACATTAGAGTACTATCAAGAGGGAATCCTGTATGGGAGTTTCTGGGACATACACCCGTCACCTATGAGCTAGTTATGATACAACGAAATGATGTCATTGTGGCATCTGCGACGTACCTTGCCGAGGTAGAAGGCATACATCCTTGGATCCAAAATAGAAATAATATTAAGTCCCCTTTTAAGACTAAGGAGAACATCCGTTGCTCAGGGCCAATCCTCGCCTACGCTGGCCACTTAGTTATGAGTGCTAGTGGGACTCACTCTTACCCATTTCGGGAGTTGATACTTCTCTCATAGACTCTACTTGCCCACAAATGTTAACAACCATCCCTTGTCATCATTTAATCTCCTTCGGACTAAGACACTAATTCATCATTCATTCATTAACTCGAGGAGTTGGGAGTTTTTCTTTAAGATTACCTTCAACCTCTTTGGGGTTCTCAATTCATTATCATCAACCCTCAATTCGCTCAATTCAGGACTTAAGAACTATCATTAGGGAACAATTGAATAGACAAATCGTTAGAGTATTTATGGAGACTCAAGGGACTATCAAGTTCTATCAATTTATCATCATTCTCACGTTCACAATCATAATCTCTATCAGCATTCTCAATCAATCTCTAGACTCAATCCCTATCTTTATTCATGCAATCTTTAATAAAATAATAAGTAGGGTTTATGCAATATCTCATGAGAATATTCTATTCAAGAAAACAAGCTTATGATGATCATCCACGTATATAAAAAATACATATAATAAACATAATTTCTCAAGAAAATAATCAAGAATCATGCTTGTAGACTCAATAACCTTCAATTCACTTCTAAGACCACCTATGGAACACATGGTAGAATAGTCCTGTGCTTTTATTTTAGCCTTACATACCTGGGATTGAAGAATCCTCAACTTTCTTCATGAATTTGGCCCTGGACTCGAAACCCTCCTCTCTTCTTCTTCTCCTTCTCTTGGAACGTAGTTTAGACTTAGGAATAAATGGGATTTTAAAACCCTTTTGTACACATCTAGACTTAAATACTCGTTTTGGGACTTAAGAATATATTGGGAAGGAAAAAAATGCCCTTCCCAATGTTAAAAGAAAAAAAAGTCAGATTTTGCACACTAGTGTTGTCGTGCACCGGCACATTTGGTTGAATTTTTTGCAAATCAGTTCTGCCAAAAAATTTAAAAAAACCAAAGTCTGGTTCCGCATCCCAAGTGCATCACGCACTAGGTGCAAAAACCTCACTGTCTTGGGCCATTTTGAAAATCATTTTTGACCCGATTGCTCAAAAATCGAGTTGACATATTTTCTGACTCAATTTTTCGCTCTGATTGCAAATCCGTTCTTGGATTTCCCATCAGAGCTATGGAAGACGCATTGTATGCACGATACATTTTAGGGGCATTTTTGATAAATTTGAATGGGGTGTTATAGTTTAATTATGTCTTCTCAATTCATAATATCTTAATATACAGATAGCATGAATAGAAAAATCCACAACTAGGGTTGTGGGAACCATGAAGAACTAACAATGAAAAACTAGATAATTCACAAATCCTGGAAGGTGTATATGTATGTATTAATTAACTCTCTTTGTTTTGCATGTTTTCTGATGGTGGTCAACATTAGAACTCACCTAGTGTTACTGATTGGGCAAAGGTAGTAATGAATAGGAAAAGAGATTAATTAACAGGATTTGATTGATGTGTTCTCGTCTAATCAACAAAGTTAGGCCAAGGGGAGGTTGTACTGGGATTAATAGGTAATGGTTAGTAATGCATACTATGGATATGGGCCAAGTCATATAGTGAAATTCACCTCTCAGCTTTCACTAAAAGGCTACAAGAACTAAGTTATCCAGTGATACTCAGTTGGGGAATCATGGGAAACACAATACCCTAGTTGCTCTCTGTTATTGATTTTTCTCTCATGATAGTTAGTTTAGTTTATTTTCTAATTGATTATTCCAAACCCCTCCCTCCCTGTCCCTCATCTCCCCGTTGAGGAATTGAGTTGGTTAATTACTCAAATTGCATATTGGTGAATTTTCGTGAGTCTACATATTCCCTAGGGGATCGACCCTAACCTAGGTTTGGTTTAATATATTGACAACGACTACTTTCTTCTCTAAAAGGATGTGTAACTTGAGCAACATCAAGATTTTGGCGCCGTTGCTGGGGAATATGGCTAGACTTAATGAATTCATTACTAGTTCAAGTTTTAATCCTTAGTTCCCTTTATTTTACTTTTGCTTATTATTTTTGTTTCTTTGTAGGGTGTATGAGTAGCGTATTCCCAAAACTTGGAGTCAAGGCAATCAGTTAAACTCCATTTGATCCTGAGATCCATTGAACAATAAGAAGAATGATCTAAGTCAACTCCAACAACGCAGCCAATGCAACCCTAAATAGGGACAAAAATGATGATGATGGGAATGAGAACCCATCTCCTTTGGAGAACATTCCACAACCTCAAGATTTCAACGCTAATGCTTACCAATGGAAATAGTATATGTTGAATCCTATGTCTATGGAGGTGACTGGAGTTATTGTGTTTCTACCACTACCAGCAAACACAAAGTTCACAGTCTCGAGTGGGTTACTTCAGATGCTACAGAACCATGGGCTATTTGTGGGCTTACCATCATAGGATCCACATAGCTACCTACACATGTGGCATTTGTCTGTAAGAGTGTGATGGGAACACATAATCTATCTATGGATGCTATCATGACCCAAGCCTAGGGCCTAGACATGACACAACAAATGGGGAACTCAAACAAGTCTCTTAACATATCATTACACATCATTGATCACAGAAGTAATTAAATAATATAATAAGATTAAAAATAAGGGAAAAAGGATTGAATGGAGACTTTGATAACAAAAGCATCAAAACAAGAGAGTCAATGCTTAATACATAACATTTCCAATAACACCCCTATTACATAGATAAGAGTGGGGGCCAAGACAAGCAACCAGGCTCACCCTCATAATCAATTCATACATAAAAGAAATATAGTCTTAGTACATAGCATGAGATTATAGGCATTGTCCCCGGAATAGAGGACTCACCAACTAACTTGAGATAAATCTTACTAACCACGTGGAGGAGGATGCTTAAGCGGGGCTCCGATTCCTACATAGTGACGTCATGTAGGCATAAAGTATGAGTTAGTATGTTTGAATGTACTAAGTATGTAGGATGCAATGCAACAAGTGATAAGCCCCATAAACAAAATGTATAACATAGGTAATGAATAAGAATATAGCAATATGACATGTATAGATGATGCTTCAAGAAAACTCATGCGTATATAGAACATATACATGTGTAAGGAGATACCATTAATAGTGAATATGCAAGGCCTATCACCTCCTTGGAGAGGTGAATGAGGTACAAACCCCTTAATATGGTTGATGAGCTACAAACCCCTTAATATGGTTGATGAGGTACAAACCCCTCAACATGGTTACCAAGGTACAAATCCCTTGACATGGTTATCAAGATACAAACCCCACCCCTCCCCCCAATCTAGTTGTAGGGGCCTACAACCTCCCGAGTGAGGTGATCGAGGTACAAACCCTCAACATGGTTACCCGGGCCTACAACCCCTAGAGTGAGTCTTTGTCTATTCCCAACACTATAGAGATAATATCATATACATACATTCCTTTCATCATCATAAAGTCATTCAACTCATAAGAGATGCATTGTGCCTTTAATTCCTCAAGGAATCATAAACGGACATTTTATCAAATACTTGGAGGGTGTATAGTGCTAGTGTAAAACCATGCAATTCAGGAGTGTAATCTGCTAGAATATTCAGTGTAAAACAGTCAATAGATACTTGGTAACATCCTCAAACAATATACATCAAAACCCTTCATCAAATCTCACAATAGGTCTTAGATTAATAACTCAAGACATGCATAAAACAATCACAATTTCATGAAACCCCAACATATTGTACAGTGAAATTCATGGAGAATTCTTGAGGAAAATTGGAAATGGAGACTTGACGCTTGAGTGACATCCTTAAGATCTGGTGAGTTTAGGGAGTTGAATTTTGGAGTGAAATATTTCTTGAAGTGTTTGACTAAATATTAGGGATTCAAGAAGGTGAAATATGGCAAAGTATAGGTGTTTTCATGAATGGGAAGGCTTAAGCCTAAGACCCAAAGGCCTTGGATTGGAATAGAAATAATAGGCCATAAATAACGCTGATCCATGCCTGGGTTGCATCGCGTTAGGGGCGTGGATCATCACTAGAATTTACAGTGATTTTAAGAATTCTCATATGGTTTCTCTAAAATCGGTGTTAGATCCATTTCCCACTCATTTGACCCCTTGATCAAGAATATGAAGTTGAATTTTCAATATCACTCATGGATTTTGAGATACATGGAAATTACGATTCCGGGCACTTCCGAGGCACAATTTTAGCACTTTTTGGGGTCATTTCAATATCTTCCCCTTGGGAACATTCATCCTCGTATGTAAAAGTAAGGCATATGAGAGACATAAATAAGATAATTTCAGCCCACATAAGGATGCAACAATGCACGTAAACATCATTTCAAAAATCTCAACATAAGTGTAAAATCATCATGAACTTGTCAGTTTAAACATTAATGCATGCAAGGACATGAGGGCTGAATTTAAGACTTGAAATCACACAGGAGATTTAGATTAATACCTTAGGATTGAGTGGAGTGAAAAAGGTAAGGATATCACTTTTGCATGTCTACTTCGGCCTCCCAAGTGGCACTTTCAACTTGTTGATTCCTCTGAAGTACCTTAACGGAAGTCACATCCTTGTTCCTCAACCTCTTCACTTGTCTATCCAAAATCTGAATTAGAACCTCTTCATACGTCAAATTGTCTTCAACAACACCCACAACATCGAGAGCACAATAACATTAGGGTCTCCCACACATTTCCTCAACATGAATACATGAATGCCCGGATGAACCAAATCTATCTCACTAGGCAATTCTAACGCATAAGCTACCTTGCCAACCTCCTCTTTATCCTATAAGGACCCACATATCTTGGATGAAACTTGTCCTTATTACCAAAATGAACCACACCCTTCATGGGTGTCACCTTCAAGTAAACCCAATCACCAACTTTGAATTCAGGATTCCTTCTCCTCACATCGGCATAGGATTTTTGGTGACTTTGGGCCATCTTCCGCCTTTCTCTAATCATCCTAACCTTCTCAAGATCCTCCACAACTAGAGTCAATACTTTAGTCTGTCCCAACAAAGCACCTCTCCAACCTCAAACCACCCAACCAGTGACCTACAACGTCTACCATAGAGAGCCTTGAAAGGGGCCATACAGATGCATAAAATATAGCTATTGTTACAGGAAACTCAATCAATGGAAGATGATCATCCCAACTACCCTTAAGCTCTAATACACACGCCCTAACCATATCCTCAAGTGTTTGGATAGTTCTTTCGGCTTGGCCATCTATTTGAGGGTGAAAGGCCTTACTAGGATTAACTCTTTTACCAAGACCACTTTGAAAGGATCTCCAAAAATGTGAAGTAAATTGAGAACCATGATCCAATATGATAGTCAAAGGAACCCCATAAAACCTCACCAAGTCATTAATGTACAAATTAGCATAATCTTTAGCCCCATATGTGGTCTTAACCAGTAGAAAGTGAGCCGATTTCGTCTTCCTATCAACCACATCCCAAATGGAATCAAAAACCCAACCACAAAATCCATATTAATACCCTCCCATTTCCAAGTAGGAATCTCAATGTCTTTTGCTAGGCCACCTGACCTTTGGTGCTCGGCTTTGACTTGTTGGCAATTATGATAACCAAATACAAATTTTGGAATGTCCTTCGTCATGCCTCCCCACCAATACACATCCTCAAATCTCTATACATTTTGGTAGAACTGGGGTAAATAGAATAAGAAGAATTATGGGCCTTATCAAACATTTTCTCCCTCAAGCCATCAATACAAGGTACACACAACCTACCATGGTACCTAAGGGCCATCTTCCCCTTTGGAGAAAAACTCCACCTTGCCATCTTTTACCAATGACTTTAATTCCAACAAAGTATGGTCAAGATCTTGCTTTACTTTTACCTCATCAATCAAGGAAGATTTTGAACCATTAACAACCACAATACGACCATTATCAACTTTTTCTAACCTAGCCCCCAATCTAGCCAACTGGTGGACCTCCCAAACCACCTCTTTACACCACCATAAACATGAGCTAGGCTACCCATAGACACCGTACTCAAAGTATAGGCCACCATATTAACCTTTCTAGGATGGTAATGCACACTCATGTCATAATCCTTAAGAAGTTCTAACCTCCTTCTTTGCCTCAGGTTAAGACCTTTTTGTGTGAAGACATATTGAAGACTCTTAAGATCTGTGAACACATCAATATGCACCACTTACAAATAATGATGCCATATCTTTAATGAAAATACCATGACGGCTAGCACAAGATCATGAGTAGGATAATTCTTTTCATGTACTTCGAGTTGCCTAGAAGCATAGGCTTTCACCTTACCATTTTGCATCAACACACAACCCAAAAAACTCTAGAAGAATCAAAATGCACAACAAATCCTTCTAGCCCTTTTGGTAATGACAATATAGGAGCGGACATAAGCTTGTCTCTCAATGTTTGGAAACTACTTTCACACTCATCAGTCTACACAGCTTTATTTTGAGTCAACTTGGTCATAGGAGAAGCAATAGAAGAGAACCCATTCATAAACCTCCGATAGTAAACTGCTAAGCCCAAAAAACTTCTAATATCTGAAGGGGTCAATGATTTAGGCCAATTTCTAATCACATTCGTCTTTCTAGGATCCACCTTAATACCATCCCCCGACACCATATGAGCTAGGAATGCAACCTCTTTTAACTAAAATTCACATTTTCATACTTGCCATACAACTTCTCTTCCCTCAATCTTTGTAGCACTACCCTTAAATGACCTATATGCTCTTTCTCACTATGTAAATAGATTAGAATATCATCAATGAAGACCATAACTAATGAATCAACATAGGGTTTAAAGACCCTATTCATAAGATCCATGAAGATGGCCTGTGCATTGGTCAACCCAAAAGATATCTCAATAAATTCTTAATTCCCATACCTAGTCTGAAAGGCCACCATAGGAATATCACACTCCCTCACCTTCACTTGATGGTACCCGAACTGAAGATCAATCTTGGAGAAGTGACTAGCTCCTTGCAACTGGTCAAGAAAACCATCAATCCTTGGAAGAGGATATTTATTCTTTATGGTGACCCTATTAAGTTGTTGGTAGTCGATACACGTTCTAAGGGACCAATCTTCTTCTTCACAAACAATACCGGTGCACCCCATGCGATTGATTAGGCCCAATAAAACCATTCTCCAACAAACCCCTCCATTTACTAGGTCTTTACCAAAATCTATTTTCCTTTTGGGAGGAATACTGGGAAGTTCATTTGGAAAGACATCAAGGAACTCATTTACAATCAGAACTAACTCTATGGGAAGTACCTTGGACGCCACATTTCTTAACCTTACAAGATGATAGAGACACTCCTTAGAGATCAACTTACGTGCTTTAATGCAAGATATGAACCTATCCTTGACCACCACATCATGACTCTCCCACTCAAGAATGGGTTCATTTGGGAATTGGAATTTGAACCTATGGGTTCTACAATCAATAATGCATAGTATGCATGTAACCAATCCATCTCAAGTATGACATCAAAATCCACCATTTCCAACTCAACAAGATCACAAGGAAATATCTTATGCAAAATGCAAACGGGATAATTGCTATAAACCTTTTTAGCAATAGTAGATGCACCAATAGGAACAGACACCTCATACGACTCACACAACAATCCAGGTTCAACATGGAACATTTTGTCAACAAAAGTGGTAACAAAAGAAAGAGGGCACCTAGATCAATCAACTTATAAACATCAAAATCAAAGACTTTTAACATATCGGTGATGATATCGGGAACCTCCTCAACCCTTCCCTCCCTTGGAGTGCATAAAATCAATTATTCCTCAGGGCACCACCTTGTTGACCACCTCTCCCTAAAGGAACCGTAATTGCACCTTGTGGATGAACCTCCTTATGCTTGTTGCGATAATGAGGAAAATCAATCGTTTTGTGTCCCACTTACTCACATCCATAACATGCATTAGTGCCTTTCAAACATGGGCCCACATGAGCCTTACTACATTTTGTACACACATTATTAGGAACCACACCACTAATACCTTGGGCCTTGGGAAGTCTTTGATTAGAAACACGAGAGACCTTTGGCCTTGATGGAATCGACCACCCTTTCGATTTTGGAACATTCCCTCAAAATAGGCCCTCTTAGCCTCATTACTCCTCCCCTTCCTCAAATTTTTCTCCTCCATTTGTTCGGCATAGGGCATCAAACGGGACAAATCCATGTTACTAATTAATATTGTAGACCGGCATTCCTCACTCACCAAATCAGATACACCTATCACAAACTTGTTCATTCTAGACCTTGGGTCGACAACCAAGTGGGGAGCATATTAAGAGAGTTGATTGAACTTGAGGGTATACTCCCTCACACTCATAGACCTTTGTCTCAAATTTCTAAACTCCACCAACTTGTCATCCCTAAGCTCAAGAGGGAAGAACTAATTAAGAAAAGCCGCCTTGAACTCCTCCCAATGCACCACATTATTGATTCCCTTCTCCTCCTTCTATTGATTAAACCATATTTGTACTACTTCTTTGAGTTTGTAGGATGTCAACTCTTCTTTCTACTCTGATCTAACACCCATGATAGCCAAATACCTTGTAGACCTCATCAAGGAATGCTTAAGGGCCTCATCTACCTTAGACCCATACAATACCAGTGGGTTCATCCTCATGAAGTCTCTCACCCAAGATCCCAGGGTAGGAGCATGAGAGGCTTAGGTCCCTTAATTGACTTGATTGGCCACAACTTGTGCTAGCATAGTGAGAGCATCCCGGAGATCACCATGAGCCGGTTGTTCCTCGGGAGTGTGAACTCTTCTTCCTCTTGTGTTAGGCTTGTCTAGCATAGAAAAGAACAATCATTAGGGGGGAAAACCTTACAACTCTATAGTATGACTTAGAACATGAAGAAGAAAAACATTTCCTAAACCTCTTATAGCCTCTAGCTCATAGTTGTGGTGCACAACATAACTATGAACAAGACTCTAATGGACATGGTGTGTTGGATATTGAGGATCATTAACAACCTAGTGCTCTGATATCATGTTTTGTCACGACCCAAGCCTAGGGCCTTAACACGGCGAATGGAGAACCCGAAGGGATCCCAAACAAGCTTGTTAACTTATTATTACATATCATTGGTCACAAAAGCAATTGAACAACATAATAAGAGTAGTAATAATATAAAAAGTACTAAAGGGATACCTTTATAACATAAGCATCAAAACAACAGAGTCAAAACTTAATACATAACATGTCCAACAACACCTCTTATACATAGATAAGAGCGGGGGCTAAGACAAGCAATCGGGCTCACCCTCATAGCAATACATACAAAATAGAAAGATAGTCTTAGTACATAGCATGAGATTATGGACATTGTCCTCAGAATGGAGGACCCACCAACTAGCTTGAGAGAAATCGTACTAGCCACGTGGAGGAGGATGCTCAAGCGGGGCTCTGGTTCCTACATGGTGACATAATGTAGGCATAAAGTATGTATTAGTATGTTTGAATGTACTAAGTATGTAGGATATAATGCAACAAGTGATAAGCACCATAAACAAAATACATAACATAGGCAATGAATAAACATATAGTAATATGACATGTATGGATGATGCTTGAAGAAAAATCATGCTTATATAGAACATATAGATGTGTAAGGACAGACTATCGATAGTGAATATCCAAGGCCTACCACCTCGTTGGAGAGTCGAATGAGGTACAAACCCCTCAATATGGTTGATGAGCTACAAACACTTCAACATGGTCGATGAGGTACAAGCCCCTCAACATGGTTACCAAGGTACAACCCCTTGACATGGTTATCAAGGTACAAACCGCCCAATTTGGTTGCGTGGGGCTACCACCTTCGAACGAGGTAATCGAGGTACAAACCCCTCAACATGATTACTTAGGACTATAACCCTCTGAGTGAGGCTTGGTTGATTCCTAACACTATAGAGACAATACCATATGCATACATTTCGTTCAACATAAAGTCATTCAACTCATAAGACATGCATTGGGCTTTAATTCCTCAAGGAATCATAATCGGATATTTTATCAAACACATGGCGGGCGTGTAGTGCTAGAATCATGCAATTCAAGAGTGGAATCATGCTAGAAAATTCAGTGTAAAACCATCAAACAATTTACATCAAAACCCTTATTCAAATCTCAATAGATCTTAGATTCATAGCTCAAAACAAGCATAAGACAATCACAATTTCATGAAACCTCAACAGAGCATGCAGTAAAATTCATAATAAGATAGAGTCATGAGCAAATCAACTTTAAATCATACAATTTAGGTAAAAAGGAAGCTTGGGCTCCATAGGTGAAATGACCCATTGGTTGAAACCCACATACCTTAGCTTTGGAGAATTCTTGATGAAGATTGAAAATGGAGACTTGAAGCATAGATGAAATCCTTATGATCTGGGTGAGTATTGGGACTTGCAATTTGGGGTGAAATATTTCTCTATGTATTTGAGTAATATCGGGGAATGTTTTGAATGATATGAATGTGAAATATGGCTAAGTATAGTTGTTTCCATGCATGGAAAGGCTCAGGCCTAAGACCCAAAGGCCGGCAAGAAATAATAGGCAAAAAATAACACTTATTCATGCCCTGGCCCCGTCGTGCCAGGGGTGCGGATCGTCACTAGAATTTGCAAACTGCGGATTTTTGAATTTTGGTACGGTTGCTCTAAAATCAGGATTAGTCCCATTTCACACTCAATTTGACCCCCTGATCAAGAATATGAAGCTGGAATTTCGATATGACATACGAATTTTGAGTTATATGGAAATTATGATTCTGGGCATTTTCGAGGCACATTTCGGCCACTTTTTTGGGGTTGTTTTTTTTATATTTTTGGACTTCGTGTCTTCCTATTATCTCTTATAGACAATACTGTATTATGGCTAACTAAGCTCCCACAAATTTCAATCACTAGTTGAGCAGAGTTGCAAAAGGTCTTTTTGGAGAGGTACTTCCCTAGATCGAAGAAGCTCAACTTGAAGGACTAGATCAACAACATCGAGTAACATCCTGGTGATTTGATAAGCACTACTTGGGAGCATTTCATAAAATTTCTAAGGAGCATCCCTAACCACAAGATAGCTGATAACGCTTTAGTGAACATCTTTTACCGTGCCCTTGATTAGAATAGTACGACCTGTTCTGACACTATCTTATGGAGCATGTTTCTAGATCATCCATTTGCAAGGATTATGGAGCGAATGGAAAGAGTGGCCAAAACAAATCGTTCATAAGGGTAGCGGGATAGAGCTTTCACAAAGATTTCATGTGCTGTTTATGTGCTGTCAAAGTACAACACATTTGGTGCCTGAAACAAGAGATTTTGTGAATTCTTAAAATGACTTTCTAGTGTTTTGATGTGCTTTTGTGTTGATATTTGTAGAAAAGTTAGGTTAGCATGATTTTGAAGAAAAGTTGCAGATTTAGCTGAATATAGGCCATAGAGCCAACCTATGAGTCGTAGCTTAAGCTATAAGTCATAGGGTGGTGTCATAGCAGGAATCAGAGATCAAAAATCAGAAATCTGCCAAGTCAAGGCCACTCCTACGAGGACATCCTATGAGTTATAATACACACTACGACTCGTATAGGTGGACTCGTAGCAAGAATCAGAGATCCAAAATGTTGGACCAAAAGCTAAAGACCAAGACTATGAGACAAACATACGAGTCATAGCACAAGCAAATACTCGTACATATGAGTAGTACTAGTTCAGTCCAAGATGCAAAGAACCTGATACGAGACCCCAACTAACTCATAGGTCATCTATGAGTCGTAGCTTCGAGACTTATCAGCTGCCAACTCTCTTTTCTGTGTAGATTTTTGGGTTATTTTGTAAATACTATATATAGTTTAAGTTACGTTTTTGAGAGAGAGTTCGGCCAGTAGATAATCTACCATTACATTTTGAATCTTCTCTTAGTTTTTTAGGGTAGTTTATTGTTCTTTATTGGAAAACCCATTTTGGGGATTGTAAATCTTACTTTGTACTCATTATTGGTTAATCAAGCTTGTGGGTTTACAACTTGTGGTGCCTATTCTCTTTATTGTTATTAGTAAACTCTCAACTATGTCTATCATGTGCATTTTTGTGTGTTTTGCTTTAGTCGTAAGTAGCTAAGCACCCACAATTTAGGGTTGTGGGAACCATGGGTAGTTGACTTGAAATAACCTAGGTTTCTTGCATTTCTATGATTTGGTTTTGTATGTATTATCTATTTCCCTTCATTTTTATTGTTGTTTATTGGTGGCCAAAACCAAACCTTGCTTACTATCACGATCTTGACCAAGGAAGTGAAGAATAGGAAAAGGGAAGTAGATGAAAAAATTCTATTGATTTGTTCTTATCTAATCAACCAATCCTAACCAAGGGGAGGTTGATTGGGAGTATTAGTAAGGGTTAGTTGGCACGGCATGGCAGCACAATGGTGAAATTCGACCTTCACATTCACAAGAGGGTTGGAAGAACCTAAGGTACTGTCCTGCATGTAAAATCACCAATTGTAGTTCTGTTATATAGGGTAATCGAGTTGACGAACCATGGGGAACACAATTCGTGAGTTGTCCCCCAAATCGAGTTTTTCCTTGTATTATAGTTGGTGTTTATTTTATTTTGTTTTTGAATCCCAAAAATCCCCCTTTTAGAGATTGTAATCATAAATACTAGAAATGATTAGTAGTGAAGTCTTATAGTCAAGCCCTGTATTCCCTGTGGATTCAAACCAAACCTCAGTTAGGTTAATTGGTGACAACTATCGCTTTCTTACTAGAGCGTAAATATCAGTTAGCTATCAGTGTATGTCTACAGAAAGCTAGAATTAATGAAGAAATTATGCAACTACTTTCTCAGCTTTGCACAAACATGGATGTGATGATAAAGCAGAACCAAGAAAGAGTGAAAGCATGTGTTCACCAACCTCCACATGCACTCATGTATGAGGACCTTACTATGATGAGGATGTTTGTTTTGTTGCAAATCAGATGACAGATTTTTGGACCAACACTGAAGGGTCCAATCAGGACTATTGGCGCCAAGGTCAAGGAAACCAAGGTCAGAACTTTGGTAGAGATTGAGTTTACAGGGATAACCACAGAGGATATTATGCTAGGAATAGGGGTCCAGTGCAGATTAGGGTCACAGAAAAGGCTTTAAAAATGGTCCTTATGTGCTGCGACACTACCGTGATGCAGGTACAGGTATTTCAAAGATTGAGGAGATGTTTGATCATCTGCTGAAGAAGGCTGACACGCAGGATGAGACTCTATAGGGCATGGAATTAGATATTTCAAGTATTAATAAAAAAATATAGTCTCACTCTGTGGCTATCAAAAAGCTTGAACAACAGTTCGGCTAAGTGTTGACTCAGCTTAATCAGCGCTAGAGGGATACATTGCCTAGGAATATAGTACAAAGTCCTAAAATGAAGGGCACTATATGGTGGTCACTACACAGGGTTGAAAGAGCACAATTTAACCTTTCATGCCGATTTATGCAGATGATGTTCGAGAGGAGATGGTTGTTGCAAAGGATCGGATGAAATAGATGATCATGGCAAGTATGGGGTGTGTGAAATAGCTGACGTGCCGCAAAGGTTTAACCCCGTATCTAGGCCTTCTCCTCAATTCCCTTAGAGACTCACAAACTCAGGTGGCTGCAGTTTTTGGTCCGCAATTTGCTTTTATGGCCCGTGGAACAATACATAAGTCATAATTACCCCTCGTGCAAAATTCTAGAAACTTGATGTTTCTGAGTATCCATCAGACGAGACCTTCTATGAGTTGTATATCACTTTACGACTCATACATAGGTCTCATAGATCCCTACCTGAATTTAATTCCTTGCTGGAATTCTCGACGAGCCCAATCTGTGATTCGTAAACCACTTTATGAGTTGTATTTGGTCTCATAGATCTTTCTAGTAAGCAAATTGATTTGAAACACTGGTCTATGAAAGCTCTTTACGACTTATAGTATTCACTAGGACTTGAAAAGAGGCCTTTGTAGAACCTTTCTGCAACTTAACCCAGATAAATTCTTCCACTTTAATTCTTTATTTGTGGTCTAACCATGGTGTGTATAAGTTGATGTTTTAGGTACTATGGACCCAAAATCCAAATGCACAGAGATCGAGGCATAAGGAAAAGGCTCAGGGACGAGCCTCCGAAAGATGATCAAGCCACTAAATTGAGTGGTTCACTAGATATCCTGAATTTCCAAAGGACCCAGATACTGCTATACCACATACCAGAGCTGGGTGTATTCAGGCTCCTATTGCTCGCTCTCTCCAATCTGAGAAGGGAGATAGTGATGGGAGTGTGCTATCATAGATGACTAGCTCCAGTGAGGAGTTCAGTTTCGAGGGAGGCTCAGAGAACAGATTAGAGGTTGAGTCCACTGTTGTACCACAATCATCACCATCTATATCGGATTCCTTCACTAGCCGATAGTGCATTGAAGGCATGAAGGAGATTTATAGAGAGGTCATGCAGCCGAAAGAGCTGGGCAAGCTAGTCTATTCTATCTTTGAGGAGCCTCGAGTTATATCTGACAAACTTAGACGTGTCCCTAGTCTCTAGGACATGATGATTCAGTATGGGATCGACTGGCTCACATAGGTCCTTGGACGATATTAACCAACCATGGTAAGGGAATTTTATACCTCTTACGTAGCCACAGTCCATCTTTCTCTTCTCAATGGGAAGAAATCCCTTGCTCAGCCAAGACTAACAGAGACGTGAGTGAGAGGCTGGCGGGTAGATATATCAGAGGAGACCATTCATCTTATATTATTTGGTCCTAAGTACTGTGCCCCCAGATCCACCACAGAGTTCGACTATAGGGTATGGTAGACAAGGGACCCACTAGTGATGAACGATCCCGGGTAATGAGCCACATTAATAAGATGGGTGGCTGGGTATATTACAGAGTAAAGTCCAGAAACTACTTGTGTTGCCACTCACTCGGAGCTTATTGTCAAGGCTTCACTCAGCTTTCCCAAAAAATTTTGGTGGGCTATTATTTGTTCACATATTTGGCATATAATTTCTAATATTACTAATGCCGGAGCATGCGGTATTTTTTGCCAAAATCTTGGGTGGCTGTGATATTGATTGGGCCAACCTCATCATCGAGAAGATACATGAGACTACAATGAAGAGGTCCACCTCCATCCCATTCCCATGCTTGAGCTATAAGCTCTGTAAGAGTCTAAGGTGGAGATATTACACTAGTTGGACCAGATGATTGAGGCATAGCATACATTGGATCCTAACCTGATCAAGGATGAAGAGAACCTATGCTACCCTGGTTAGCACAACTTCCACCCATGCTTGAGATGTTGCCCCAATGCCACTACCTGAGGGTTTTCAGAGAGACACCACTACTACCGCTACTACTACAGAGGAGAGGCTCCTGCAACAGGGTTTAGATAAGGAGAGAGGGCCCACTATTGTGATACCGCACTAGAGGCCACTCTTCACAGACTCCTACAAAAAGCATGGTCTATATGTTTGCTTCTTCTATATAGGCCATGGTGCAGCATTAACTCTTTCAGCAGATTAGGCGATGGGTCCAGAGGATATTTTGGACTCAAAGAATCGAAGCCGTGCTTTCACTATTTCTAGTATTCAAGATCGTATTTCTGCAGTAGATGCCCGCATTGACGACTTCGAGGCGATGGTTCAGAAGAGATTGGCCGAGGCCCGACCTTTAGATTTGTCAGCCCTGAAGTCAGAGTGTAACATCCATATCTTACAATACTATTACTACGCAATTGAAAAATTATATGGTTTGGTCAAATTAGCGCCAACTTTTAAAAGTGTTTGAATCCGAATTAGAGGGCGATATGTATGTCTAACGCTGAAGAGGGTCAAGTGAAAATAAGTTTTAAGTCAAATGGAGGAGATCATGACTTTAAATGTAGTGAGAGAAGTGAGGTGCTTGTGGAACTTAGTAAGCTAACAGGTGAATCACCTACTTTCTTAGCTTAAATTTGCTAGCTAAATATAGACGAGGCTTGACGTCGAATTTGTCCAATTCCGATTATGAATAAAGCCTGTGTTAAGAGTTTAACTTTAGCTCGTATTTTACTATCATAAATGGAAAATATTTACAGCCCATGATGAATAATAAAAGGGCCCAAGTACATCACAACCCACTTAACTAATTGGGCCCAAATCTAAGTAAGGAGGAAAGGGAAAAATGGGCAGCAAAGGCCCAATCAATTTGACCCAATAAGGCCCAAGTGAAAGGGGAAAGAAGCTGCATCACCAGCTTAGTAAAGTAAGGCTAAAAATTCCATATTAATTTGGCCAAAGTTCCCCTTTAAAAAGGGTTTAAAACAGCTCCCATAAGCCATTCTAACTTGAACAAAAAAAATCAGATTGTCTTCCAAGTTTTCTCTCAACTCTTTCTTGACTTTACAAGGAGCCACAAGAGACTTTTAGGGTTCTTGGAGATTCCCTACACCTTGAATTTAAAGGTAAGTGATTATAGTTGTGCATTTAGTAAGTTTTCTTCATGAAAAACAAGAGACTATGTTGGTTAGGTATATGCTAAAAATTTTGGACAGCATGTGTTTCAAGATTGTTATACATGTTTTCTTGTTTATTTGGAAGATTTTCTCTTTTTGGTTGGATTGATTATGAAGGGAGGCTACTTTTATTAATGATTATTGGTTCTTTAATGATTTATAAAGGCTACTGCACCACTTTTACAGTCCGCAAAAATGAGTTCTTATAGGATATTGCAATGGTATTCTTAGTACGAACTTGTGGCCTGGTAGATGAAAGGCTATTGCCTCATATCCTTCATGACTTCTTTGATACTATTCTAAGACTATTTAAAGGTTTTTTGTTATGTATATATGTGTTGAGGATAGTTTGGGAAAAGTTGAAATAGGTTCGGGATTGTCAAAGTCGAAATGTAGCGAAGGGATGTAACATTATGCCGCCTATTTGTATGTTGCGTAGAATTATTGTGTGTTATGCTTTGTGGGTTGTCGTAAGACTTTTATCGCACTAAAATAGGCTTCACGTGATATGTATATGAGAACATATATTAGAAAATACGATTAGGGGCGGAAATATTGAAAGAATACGCTCAGGTTTACAATTATACGCTTGCTGCCTGTCTGTTGTTTTTATGAGATTAGGCTGCCAAGATGTATCTATTGGCTACTCATGCTAGTTTTATCACCTGCTCTGTTGTAGATAAATATTTGGAGGAAGGGAATTTTATCTCGAGGTAATAGCGAGGTCGTACAACAAGGTATGGAAGGCTACTTGATTTCTTATTATTTGGCATGAAACATAGATCCCTCCTTGGCACATAAAGGCACTTACCTACTCCAATGCAACTATTAACTGTGTCTCAACTCTCTCACATGTTTATATGCTCCCATACATAGAAAACTTCAAATCTATATACATACTTGGATGCCAAGATACACGAGTTCATTCTACTAAATAAAGTTTATGTGTTGTTCTACCTCCTATACATTTCATTATTTGTGTGACTTACTCCTTTCATTATGGTGTTATTTTTAGTGATTATTTATGTTTCATAGGTTGTGCCTACAGTTCTATAGCTCCAATATTACGACCACCAAAAGAATCATCTCAAAGGTAATTGAAAGATAAAGTAAAGTATATTGGTTGTTGATGGGTGGTAACCCCTAGGGTGGAAGAATCACCTAGCCAGAATCGATCCTATTATGGGGGCAACCCGATGGGTTAAAGGAAAAGACTAGCCAGGGCTGATCCCAATATAGATTCACCACTGATCAACTGGTCATTTATATTACTTGTTGTGCACAGATTATACAATAAAGGTAAAGTAATAAAAAGAACATAAAGTACATTATCCCACAGTATAACTAAGGGTGGTCTCTTATCCTACACCAGTGCGTAGTTTAATTTGAGTTGTTACTTCATATACAATATTTCCTGCCTACATATTCAATACATTATCTCTTACTGACGTCCCTTATGGGGGACTTGCATTTCATGCTGCAGGTAAAGGTGCTAATACATCTCCCCAGTAGAAGTACAGGATATCCAACTACTGTTACCAAGCTTTAGGTTGCTTCGGAGCTTTGCGTGTCTAGAGTTTGTAATTTTTTTGTTATATAGTTAGTCAAGGCAGGGCCTTTCCCGAACCTTATCATATGCTTTTCCTTATCTAGATGCTTGGTAGACTATGTAAATTAAAGTGTGGTCAAGTCTCATACTTTAGACACCACGACCCCAAAGGCCTAGCCATATGCATTTCCTTTTGACTTGTTATTACTTTTTAATTTCCTGAAAGCATGTCGAATGTAGAAATCCCTATTAATATATATAGAATGTGCGTAGATACAGGTTTATCGATGTGTTGTGCACCACATTTATAAGCAGGAGGCTACGTGGTATTTAGGAGTTGTTACTTTCTTTTCATTCTTTTGATCGTGCCATAGAGCTAAGTGTAATAGGTAGATTCTGTCTACCCCTAAATTGTTTTGTACAACAAGTATGCCAGAAACCAGGAAAAACAAAGGTAAAGGGAAGGAAGTAGAAGTGGTGGTTGGTATACCCAGTCAGGTGAGACAATGAAATGAGGTTCAATAGGAGTCTCTGTTACAGACATCTCCAACTCCTCCAACTCCTGATGAACCCGGAAGTAGTGAAATTCCCCAGAACCACCTATTGATGCTACCGTGCAGGATCTGAGAAATTTAGTCCAACCATTTAACTCGCAAAATTACTGGCCAAGGTCAAAGATAGGAAGGAACATTTATAAGTGTAGGTGGTGCGAATAGGGAAGCTGGCACGAAGATATGTGATTTCTTTAATTTGGACCCTCTATCCTTCACTGGGTTAGATCCTAATGAAGATCCCCAAGACTTTATTGATCAGATTCCATGTACTTTAGATGTTATGCATGTGAGTGGTACAAAAGTTGTCGAGTTAGCGACATATAGGTTGAAGGGTGTGGCTATATTATAGTATGAAGCTTGGAATCCATCTAAGGGTATAGATGCACCCCCAACTACCTAGAAGGAGTTCAAAGAGGCATTTCTTGACCATTGCTTGCCATTAGAGATCCGAGAGGCCCGTGCAGATCAGTTCTTGAATCTCCACCAAGAGAATATTAGCGTGAGGGAGTATAACCTTCAATTTAATTCCCTGGCCAGGTATGCTCCTAATATAGTTACTATTATGGCAGACAAAGTTTATCAATATGTTGATAGATTGGATACATATCTGGTCAGAGATTGTACCATTGCTTCCTTGAACAAAGATATGGATATAGCGAGAATGCAAGATTTTGCACAGAAATTGGAGGATCATAGGCAAAAGAGAAGGACACAAGAGTTAGAAAGGGTGCAGTCCAAGAGGGCCAGGTTTACAAGGCAGTTTACACTATCTTGAGGTGAGCTTAGGCCTCGATTTTCTAATAGACCACCTAGGCCATCATCCTCCTACTCTGTAGCCAGTGCTCCACCACAACTTTAGGGGTCTAGGAGAAATCAACTTGGTCCAAGAAGTGAAGGGCAAGGCGCCCGGACAACGGGATATTCAGTAGGCTAGAAAATGACCCCTACGCTGCCTTGTAAAGATTGTGGAAGGAGTCAGTCAGGTATATGTTGTGTTGGGACAGATACTTGTTATTGGTGTGGTGCGCCAGGGCATATGATGAGAGATTGCACGAGGAGATGTATGGGTGATATAACACAATCTATTGGGTTAACTGTTGCATCATCATCATAAGTTTCTCTATTAGGTAGGGGTCAACAAGTACCTATGGATCATGGTAGAGGTGTTAGAGGGGAAGCTAGCTCTAGCGGAGTCCAGAATTGCACTTATGCTCTGGGAAGTCGGCAAAATTTGGAAACTTCACCCGATGTGGTCACCGGTACATTTTCCATCTTTTCAGATAATGTATATGCATTAATTGACCCTATTTCTGCACTATCATATCACTCCACTAGTCTACACCAACCAGTGAATCTATTATGGCTAGAAGGATTTATTATGACTGTGTAGTAACAGTTTGTGATCGTGACACATTGGTTGAGTTTATTGAGCTAGAAATGGTGGAATTTGTTGTTATAATGGGCATGGATTGGTTAGCCTCTTGCTATGTCACCGTAGATTGTCGAACTAAGAAAGTGTACTTCCACTTTCCAAATAAGGTAGTTCTTAAATGGGAAGGCAATATTGGGGCGCCAAGTTGTAAGTTTATCTGTTATTTTAAGGACAGAAAGATGATATCTAAGGGGTATATATGTCATTTAGTTTGAGTGAGGATATGGAGGCAGAATCACCAACTCTTCAATCAGTTCCAGTAGTGAATGAATTTGTTGATGTGTTCCCTGAAGAACTTCCAGGTTTACATCCAGAACGAGAAGTAGATTTTGGTATTGACTTACTTCCAGGCACTCAACCTATTTCCATCCTTCCATATAGAACGACCCTGACAGAATAACGTGAATTAAAAGTGTAGTTAAAATACTTATTAGGGAAGAGTTTTATAAGACCTAGTGTGTTCCCTTAAGGTGCACCAGTGTTATTTGTACGCAAAAAGGATGACATCTTGAGAATGTGTATCAGCTATTGACAATTGAATAGGGTGACAATTAAGAATAAGTACCCCCTCCCAAGGATTGATGATTTATTCGATTAGTTATAGGGTGCCAAATGCTTTTCAAAAATTGATTTAAGATCAGATTATCACCAACTGAGAATGAAGGAGAAAGATATACCTAAGACTATTTTCAGAAAACGCTTTGGTCACTTTGAATTTCTTGTTATGTCATTTGGTCTAACGAATGAACCAATAGTTTTTATGGATCTGATGAACAGGGTATTCAAACTATTCATAGATGTGTTTGTGATAGTGTTATAGATGACATTTTGGTATATTAAAGATCAGAAAAGGACTATGCAAATCACTTACGACAGGTGTTACAAGTTCTTTGTGATCGACAGTTGTATGCCATGTTTTCTAAATGTTAATTTTGGCTAAAATCAGTGGAATTTTTGGGTCATATTATGTTCGATGAGAGAATAAGGGTTGATTCACAAAAGATAGAGGCTGTGAAAGATTGGCCAAGACCAATAACACCCACGAAAGTTCGGAGCTTCCAAGGTTTGGCAGGTTATTATAGGAGGTTTGTTAAAAGTTTTTCTTCTATTTCTGCACCTTCTAACAAAGTTGACACATAAGGAAACCAAGTTCTAATGGAATGATGCGTGTGAAAGGAGCTTCTAGGAGCTGAAAAATAAGCTAACTTTTGCACCTATGCTAGTACTTCCAGAAGGCACCGCGAGGTATGCAGTGTATTGCGATGCTTCCAGAATTGGCTTAAGGTGTGTACTGACACAACATGGTTGGGTAATTGCTTATGCATCTAGACAGATATGACCACATGAGAAAAACTACCCAACTCATGATTTGAGCTAGCAGCGATTGTATTTGCTCTGATAATATGGCTCCACTATTTGAATGGGGTTCATGTTGGCATATTTGCTGACCATAAGAGTTTACAGTACATCTTTAAGCAGATAAACCTAAACTCAATATAGCAGAGATTGCTAGAGCTAATAAATGATTATGACATTGATATACTATACTATCCGAGGAAGGCAAATGTGGTAGCCGATGCTTTGAGTTTTAAGGCAATCATGAATACTGGTGATCAAGCTGTGATAAGTCAAGGAGTGGCTAAGGATCTACATCATCTAGCCAATTTGGGAGTTCTCCCTCTTGAAACACCAAAGGAAGGGGTTATTGTGCATAATGCTGCGGAGTATTCATTGGTAATGCAGGTGAACGAAAAATAATTCGAGGATCTTGTTCTACGATAGATTATGAAATATGTATGTTAGGGTACGATAAAGGCTTTGGCCTTACACAAAATGGAGTACTTTACTTTCGAAATAGATTATATGTACCTGATATTAATGGATTAAGAAAGAGGATAATGGAAGAAGCCCATCATTCTCGATATTCTATCCATCCGGGATCAACTAAGATGTACCATGACGTGAAGAGAATGTTTTGGTGGGGAGGCATGAAAAAGTACCTCACAGAATTTGTGACTCAATGTCCAAATTGCCAACAAGTGAAAGTAGAACACCAAAAGCCAAGAGGTTATATGCAGTGTATAGAGCTTCCAACATGGAAGTGGGATATGATCAATATGGATTTTGTTATCGGGTTGCCTCGCTCATTTCAGAAGTTTGACTCCATATGGGTAATAGTTGACAGACTCACAAAGTCAGCACACTTCTTGCCAGTCAGGAGTGATTATACAGCTGAAGAGTATGCCAAGCTATACCTCAAAGAGATAGTTAGGCTACATGGAGTCCCAATCTCCATTATATCTGACCGAGGAGCTTAATTCACTGCAAAGTTTTAGAAGTCCTTCAAAAGGAGTTTAGGGACACAAGTGAATTTGAGTACAACTTTCCATCCTTAAATAGATGGTCAAGAAGAATGCACCATTCAGACACTAGAAGATATGTTATGAGCTTGTGCATTGGACTTTAAAGGTAGTTGAGTGGACCATTTGCCATTTATTGAATTTTCCTACAATAATAGCTACCACGCAAGTATCAAGATGGCACCTTACGAAGCTTTGTATGGGAGGAAATGTAGATCTCCAATTAGATGGTTTGAAGTGTGTGAAACCACCTTGCTTGGGCCAATTCTAATACAACAAGCCATGGAAAAGGTTAAGGTAATATAACAGCAGCTAGAAATAGCCCAAAGTCGTCACAAAACATATGCGGATGCTAGAAGGAGAGGACTGGAATTCTCAGTAGGGGATTGGGTATTTTTAATGGTGTCCCCAATGAAAGGGGCAATGAGATTTGGTAAGAAAGGAAAACTGAGCCTATGTTACATAGGGACATATAAAATTATGATGAAGTTTGGGCAGGTTGCGTATGAACTAGATCTACCCTAAGAGCTTTCAATGGTTCATCCAGTTTTTCATGTCTCAATGCTTCGAAAATGCATAGGTTTCCCATCCCATATCACTTCTATAGAAGATGTGCAGGTTACAGAAGATCTCACATATGAAGAGGTATCTATTACTATTCTAGATCGTCAAGTTATGGAGCTAAAAAATAAAGAAATATCTTCAGTAAAAGTACTTTGGAGAAGCCAGCAAGCAGAAGAAATAACATGGGAGGCTGAGGGTGCGATGAAAGCAAAATATCCTTACTTATTTGAAGCTAAAGAGGGAGTCCAACATGCAGAATTAGGACACTAATAGGTACGTGTGATTGAATACTTAGTATTTTGTCAAAAGTTTGTGTATGTAAAGATTTAAACTTGGTTAAGCTATCTAATTGTGCTAACATTCAAGGACAGATATTCCTAAGGGGGGAGGATTTAACACCCCACATCTTACAACACTAGTGCTACACAAATGAAACATGATATGGTTTGGTCAAATTAGCGTCCATTTTTAAAAGTGCTTGAATCTTGAATTAGAGGGCGATATGTATGTCTAACGCTGCAGAGGGTCAAGTGCAAATAAGTTTTAAGTCAAATAGAGGAGATCACAATATTAAATAAAGTGAAAAAAGTGAGGTACTTGTAGGACTTAGTAAGCTAGCAGGTGAGTCACCTACTTGCTTAGCTTAAATTTACTAGATAAACAGAGACGAGCCCCGACGTTGAATTTATCCAATTTCGATTATGAATAAAGTCCGTGTTAAGAGTGTAACTTTAGCCTATATTTTACAATCATAAATGGAAAATATTTACAGCCCAAGATGAATAATAAAAGGGCGCAAGTACATCACAACCCACTTGACTACTTGGGCCCAAAACTAAGTAAGGAGGAAAGGGAAAAATGTGCAGCAAAGGCCCAATCAATTTGAGCCCAATAAGACCCAAGTGAAAGGGGAAAGAAGATACATCACCAACTTAGTAAAGTAAAGCTAAAAATGCCTTAGTAAGTCGTCCAAAGGCCTCCTTTGAAAATGGTTTAAAACAGCTCCCATAATCCATTCTAACTTGGACAAAAAAAAATCAGATTGTCTTCCAAGTTTTCTCTCAATTCTTTCTTGACTTTATAAGCAGCCACAAGAGGCTTTTAGGGTTCTTGGAGAAGCTCTACACCTTGAAGGTAAAGGTAAGTGATTATATTTGTGTGTTTAGTAAGGTTTATTCAAGAACAACAAGAGACTATGTTGGTTAGGTATATGCTGAAAATTTCGGACAGCATGTATTCCAAGATTGTCATACATGTTTCCTTGTTTATTTGGAAGATTTTCTCTTTTTGGTTGGATTGATTATGAAGGGAGGCTGGTTTTCTTAAGTAGTATTGGTTCTTTAATGATGTATAAAGGTTGTTGCACCACTTTTACAGTCCACAAATGTGAGTTCTTATAGGATATCGCAATTGTGTTCTTAGTACAAACTTGTGGGATGGAAGGCTATTGCCTCACATCCTTCATGAATGCTTTGGTACTATCCTAAGACTGTTTTAAGGTTGTTTTTATCTATATATGTGTTGAGTACAGTTTGGGTAAAGTTGAAATAGGTTCGGGATAGTCGACGTTGAAATGTAACGAAGGGATGTAACGTTATGCCACCTATTTGTATGTTGCATAGAATTGTTGTATGTTGTGCTTTATGGGCTTCTGTAAGACTGTTATTTCACTAAAACAGGCTGCACATGATACATATATTAGAATGTATATTAGAAAATTTGATTAGGGGCGGAATGTTGAAAGAATACGCTCGGGTTTACAATTATACGCTGGCTTCCCGTATAATGCTTTTATGAGATTGGGATGCCAGGATGTATCAATTGGCTGTTAATGCTGGTTTTATCACCTACTATATCATAGATAAATATTTGGAGGAAGGGAAGGTTATCTCGAGGTAATAGCGTGGTCATACAACGAGGTATATAAGGCTACTTGATTTCGTTTTATTTGGCATGAAACATAGATCCCTCCATGGCACATAAAAGCACTTACCGACTCCAACACAACTATTAACCATGTATCACCTCTCTCACATGTTCATATCCTCCCATACATAGTCAACTTCAAATTTGTATACATACTTGGATACCAAGATACACAAGTTCATTCTACTAAATAAAGTTCATATGTTGTTCTACCTCCTAAGCATTTCATTATTTGTGTAACTTACTCCTTTCATTCTGGTGTTGTCTTTTGTGACTATTTACATGTCATAGGTTGTACCTACAGTTCTACAGCTCAAATATTATTACTTCCAAAAGAATCATCTCAAAGGTAATTGAAAGATAAACTAAAGTATATTGCTTATTGAAGGGTGGTAACCCGAGGGGTGGAAGAATCACCTAGAAAGGGTCGATCCTATCCCGCGAGTAGCTCGAGGGGTTAAAGGAAAATCCTAGCCAGGGTCGGTCTCTCTATATTTTCACCACTGATCAGCTGGTCATCCGTACTACTTGTTGTGCACAAATTATACAGTAAAGGTAAAGTAATAAAAAGAACATAAAGTACATGATCCCATAGTATAACTAATGGTGGTCTCTTATCCAACACCAGTGCGCAGTTTCATTTGAGTTGCTACTTCATATAACATATTTCCTACCTTACATATTCAGTACATTATCTTGCATTGATGTCCCTTACGGGGGACCTAGACTTCATGCTACAGGTACAAGTGCTAGTACATCTCCCCAGTAGAAGTACAGGATATCCAGCTGTTATTACCAAGCTCCAGGTTGTTTCGGAGCTTTGCGTGTTTAGAGCTTGTACTTTTTTTATTGTATAGTTAGTCAAGGCGGGGACTATCCTGACCGTTATCAAATGCTATTCCTTATCTAGAGGCTTTGTATATTATATAAATTAAAGTATGGTCATGTCTCGTACTTTAGACACCGTGGCTACAACGGCATAGCCATATGTATTTCCTTTTGGCTTGTTATTGTTGTTTACTTTCTTAAAGGCATGTTGAAGGTAGAAACCCCTTATAATATGTATAGAAAGTGCATAGATAGAGGTTGGTTCTCCCAGGCCTTATTGGCAATGGGTGCCAGTCCGCCTTAATGGGATTTTGGGCATGACACGGAGATCCAACAACATCGGGCTAATATGACAATATCACTAGCGGCACTAGTCACACTACTAGAGACGACACGACTTCTTTGGTGTTGATATTGGATTTATATGCCTCTGAGGAGCCTACAGAGACTTCCTTCGGGAAGAGACATTACATGCATAAGGAGCTAAAGGAGAGAAATGTACGTGCAAAGCACTCAAAGCATGAGGAGTTTGAGCTTATCGCCAGGAGATCGAGACATGATGAGGAGATGCGGCTAGCTTATGACCATGATAGGTTGAGGGGTATTGGCCCCTATGGACAGAGTACCATTGTTGAGGGGACTGCCCTGTAGGTGGGGGATGGCCAAACTAAGCCAGAGACAGGTGCTTAGGTGCCTAGTTATGTTTTTTTTTTTAACCCTTTTTTGTGTTTATTTTGCTTGATTTTATGTATTGGGGATAATGCACATCTTTTTCGGTGGGGTGTGGGTAGTTATGGGCCTTAGTGAAGTCTGAGTGGCTTATGGTCCATAACTACCCTAATGTTTGATCTCGAGATTTTCTTACATGTGTTCTTTTTCCTCGTGGTATATTTAATTTTTGTTGAAGCAATATGTTTAGGATTTTTAGACAATATATGGAGCATATAGTACTAATAGTTATGATATATAGATTGTTTTTTATGTTTTGTTTTGAAAAAAAATAATACCCACTAAAAATTTTTAATTAGTAGCTAGATAGTAACCATGCATGTTGAGGTGTTTGGCAATATCTGTTCTGATGAGTAAGGGAAAATTGAGATAAGAAGCATGATCTATGATTTTTTTATTGATAATGTATGCAATGATATGTGAGTGTGTGCTTATTTTGCTAGATTCATATATTTTGTGCTAATTTAGAACTTGTCATGTTACTCTAAGTTAGATTGTAGATTAAATGGATTAAGAAAGTATCTTAGGCCTTTGTTCTTAAATAGTCCACTTTAGCCTACAAATAACCAACCAAATGATGATATACCCCTTCTTCTAAATATTTGAGTCTTACATGTACCGATTCTTTCTAAACACCTAATTAACCTAGTCTTGTCTAGTGAAAACTCTGAAATTGCCTTGGTCTTTCCTTGAGCATTGTAAATTTTGACGGAGGAAAAAAACCTAAGTTGAGGATGTTTACCAAAAGCTGCTTGGTTCAGGGAAGAGATATTGTTTTCTTCAATACAAGCTAGAAGCCAAAGTTGATGGTGGCTAATATAAGGGTAAAGCACAAAAAAAGGGGGAGAGTTGGAATGAAGAGCAAAAGTAGATAAATTATGTACGCACAAGAAAAAGAAAAGATTCCTTAGATTGAGCTAAAAAGCAAAAAGAAGCAAAAAAAAAAACAAGGCAAAAAGCTGAAAATGAGAAGAAAGCACTTGGAAAAGCATGAATATGGAAAAAAGGGAGTATAAGGTGAACATGACAGAGTTGGTGGGGCAAGAGTGTAGAAAAATATAGTTTCAAGGAGGGCCATTAGTCACTATTTTCCTAAAATATCATACCAAGGCCTGTTGAGCCTACGTTACAAGCGTAGGAAGTCCTAAAGTGATTCTAGTCTAATTAGTTGAAGGTTTGAGTTATGAGTATAAGGGCAAGTCTACGGTATTAGTCATTGTGCATGAATATCTTTATGAGAGTGAGTGTTTTTGTACAGTCCCATAGTTTAACATGAAATCATCATTGAGTGTCAAATATGGGAGTTCTTTCTGTGAGGGTACTTGCATTGCATTTTTAGCATTTGACTTGTTTAGTGATTGTGGACTATTGATAGCCCATTGCTTGTAATAGTTGTATTGTCACATACACCAGTTTACATTGGTTTGATAAATAGCTATCTGATCCTATTTTGAAAAGTTGGTGTGGGTATCTGAGTTTAAGATGTATATGATATATACCATTAAGTTGAAGTTTGTGCTTTACTTCATTGTCTATATCGATTGAGTCATCGGCTGAGGACAAGCAACAATTTTAAGTTGAGGGTGTTGATGTGCTGCAAAAATACAATAATTTTGATACTTCAAACTTAGTATTTTGTGTGTTCTCAATGAGGTATTTATGAGTTTTATGTACTTTTGTGTTTAAATATTCAGGAAGACAGGTTGGTAATGATTTGGGGCAAAGTAGCAGAAGATTATTCATTTTTTGATTGTTTATGAGACCCTCTACAGATTGCAGAGCATTCTACGAATCATAGAGACAATTTCATGACAAATTCCAGTGAAGAATTAAATCTGAAGATCAGCTCAACGAGACAAGAATACATGTTTAAGAGCATTCTACGATTCTTATTGATGGGTTTCATGAAGATTTCTAGTGAGGGACAGTTTGATTAAGGTTGAAGCCAAAGAACATGCATTACGAATCATTGATCAGTTTATGAGTCATAAAATAAAGTCGTAGAAGAGAATTCCAAGATCCCAGGAATTGAATACGAGACCTCGACTACGACTCATAAATTACATTACGAGTCGTAGAGACCTTTTGTGGAGTCCGCCGACCAATTTTCTATTTTATTTAGTACTTAATTATAAATACTATAAATAGTTCTTTTACATTACTATACAAGGGAGGACGTCATTATTTAGTACTTTAAGCGTTTCTTCTTGGAGAACCCAATACTTGAGAGAGAAGATTATGAGAATACACTTGTGGGTAAATTTAATATTCAATCTTGTGATTCTTATTCTTCTTGGATTTACTTGATCTTAATTCAATAGGTAAATGTTTATTATATTTTCTCAATTCATAATCTCTTCATCTATCCATAGCATGAGTAGCTAAATCCACAACTAAGTTGTGGGAACCATGAACAACTAGCTAAGTAAACCTAGTAATTTATATTTCTTGGAATGGGTATACACATGTATTAATCAATTCTCTTCATTTTGCATGTTTTATATTGGTGAGAAAAATTAGAACCTACCAAGTGTTACTGACTGGACCAAGGTAGTAATGAATAGGAAAAGAGATTGATTAACAGGATTCGATTGATGTATTCTCGTCTAATCAACCGAACTGGGCTAAGGGGAGGTTGTACTGGGACTTATAGGTAATGGTTAGTATTGCACACTATGGAGATGGACCAAGTCACATAGTGAAATTCCCTTCTCACCTTTGACCAAAGGGCTTGGTGAACTTAAATTATCGTCTTGTATGTTATACACTAGACGAGAATTGGGTTATCTAGTGATGCTAAGTTGAGGAATCATAATGAACACAATACCCTAGTTGCTCTCTATTATTGATTGTCCCTCATCATGGGTAGTTTAGTTTTCTTTCTAGTTGATTATTGTAAACCCCCTGCTCCCCCCTTCGGGAAATTAAGTTGGTTTAGCTACTTGAATTGCTTATTGGTGAATTTGTATTGAGTCTACGTACTCCCTTCGGATCGGCCCTAACCTTGGTCTGGTTTTATGTCTTGATTATCACAACCCAAGCTTAGGGCCTAGATGTGACATGATGAATGGGGAACCCCAAGAAACCCCAAACAAGCCTCTTAACATATCATTACACATCCTTGATTGTGGAAGATATTAAACAACATAATTAGATTAGGAATAAGGACAATGGAAACTTTCATAATAAACTTCAAGCAAGAGAGTCATAGCTCAATCCATAATATATCCAACAAATGCTCTAAAACTTAGATTAGAGCATATGCTAAGGCAAGCAACCGGGCTTACCCTTATAGTCAATGCATACATAAAAGAAATATAGCCTTAGTACATCACATGAGATCATAGATATTATCCCGGGAATGGAGGACTCACCAACTAGCTTGAGATAGATTGTACAAGCCACGTGGAGGAGGATGATCAAGCGGGACTCCAGTTCCTATATGGTGAAATGATGTAGGCATAGAGTATGCGTTAGTATGTTTGAATGTACTAAGTATATAGGATGCAACAACAAATAAGTAACATAGTTGAAATGCATAAGCATACGCAATGAATAGCATATAACAATATGGTATACTTGGAAGATGCTTAAAGTAAATCATGCTTACATAAAATATAATACATGCGTAAGAAGAGACCATCATTAATGAGTTCATAGTTTATCAAGATACAAACCCGTGGATTGGTTGGTATATCATTGCACCCTACCACCCCCGGTGATTTATGTACAAACCCCTCAACCCAGTTATCAAAGTATAAACCGATCGATTCGTTGGAGGATACTCGCACCCTACCACCCCTGGTGATTGATATACAAAGCAATCAAGCCAGTTATCAAGGTACAAATCCCTCGACATGGTTACCCGAGCTCTTAAACTCCCGAGTAAGGCATAGTCAATTTCCAACACAATATAGGAGAATATCATATACATACATTCCATTCATCAGCATAATGTCATTCAACTCATAAGACATGCATTGAACCTTCAATTCCTAAAGAAACCATAGATGGACATTTTACCAAACACTTCGATGGTGGGTACAACTAGTGTAAAACAATGCAATTCAGTGATGAAGTCATGCAAGAAAATCCAATATAAAACCATCCAACAATACTTAGCAACACCCTCAAGCAATATACACGAAAACCCTTCATCAAATCCCACAAAAGATCTTAGTTTCATAGCTGACAACATGCTAAAATATTCACAATTTCATGAAACCCAAACATAGTTCATAGTAAATGTAACGACCCCAAGAAGTGCCCAAAATGTGCCTCATAAGTGCTTGGAATCATAATTTCCATATATGTCAAATTTTGTGCATGATATCGAAACTCTGACTTCATATTCTTGATCAGGGGATCATTTTGAGTGGGAAATGGTTTTAACACTAATTTAGAGCAATCGAATCACAATTTCAAATTTCTAAAATTTTAATTTCTAGAATCGTTCCGTAATAGTGCTGCGAACATGTGTAAACGTTGTCTCCGTGATAGGTCCGCGATGCAGACCTGTGTAAATTCTTCTCAATTATTTTTCTGGTGGTCCAAGACTTTTGAATCTAGGGCCTAAGTGTTCCCAAATGTGGAAATACGTATACATAGCCATATATCACCCTCATATCATTCTAAAAATTTCCCAATACTCATACAAACACTTAACCAAGTATTTTACTCGTAAATTCAAGTCTCAGAACCCTCTACGGATCTAAGGATTTCCTCTCAAGCTTCAACTCTCCATCTTCAATCTTCATCAATTTCCTCTCCAAAGCTAAGGTATGTGGGTTTCTATCATAGGTTACTTCAATCCATGATGCTTGTAACACCCCAAAATTTACATGTACTAATGCTATGTAAATGAATCATGTTATGGTTTGGTCAAATTAGCATCAATTCTTGAAAGTGCGTAA
>JAOTQR010080954.1:31448-86643 GCA_025774065.1 Solanum ossicruentum | reverse complement strand
AATACATGGGCCAAAGTTACATCCTTAACATGGAATTTATTCATAATCAAACTTGAACAAATTTGGCGTCGAGCCTCGTCTCCGTTTAGCTATCAATTTTAAGCTAAGAAAGTAGGTAACTCACCTACTAGATTTTTAAGCCATATAATATCCTCATCTATTTTACTTAGCTTATACATTGTATATCCTTAATTTAACTTCAACACATATACACCATCAACCCTCTTAAGTATTTAGACTCACATATCGCCCACTAACACAAGATTCAAGCACATGAAAGAATTGACGCAAATTTGACCAAACCAAAACATGATTCATTTAAATAGCACTAATACATGTAAAATGTGGGGTGTTACATACCATGTAGGAACCAGTGCTCTTAATGATTTTTCTCATGGCTAGATAGATTGTTCAAGTTAGCCTTTGGTGAGTCCTTCATTCTGGGGACAATGACTATTCTCTTATGTTATGTACTAAGACTCTCTTTCGTTTCTTGTATACTTATGACCATGAAGGTGAGCCCCGTTGCTTTGTCTTTGCCCGCACTAAGTATCTATGTTTAGAGGTGTTGTTGGAGAAGTTATATATTATATTTGAGCTTTGACTTATCTATGTTGTATAAGTGTTAAACTCTCTCTCTCCCTTAGTCCCAATTCCCTTTGTTCATGTTTCTTATGTTGTTTTATATTGCTTTCACAACCAATAATGTGTAATGATATGCTATGAGGCTTGCTTGGGTTGCTTCGGGTTCCCCATTCGTCGATCACGTCTAGGCCCTAGGGTTGGGTCGTGACATAAATCTACCGCTACTACCACTCAAGGATAGGTTTATTAGGGAATTGGAGTCTAACTTTTATGGTTTCTACTATCAATGAAGACACAATATACATGCAACTAATCCATCCCAAGTATGACATCAAAATCCACCACATTAAATTCGACAAATCATAAGGCAAGACCTAATGCAACATGAACACGGAACAATATCTATGAACTTTTCTAGAAATAAGCTAGTGCTGTGATACCAAGTTTGCCACGACCCAAACTAGAGCCTAGATGTGACATGAAGAATGGGAAACCTAAAGGGACCTTAATAAACCTCTTAGCATCTCATACGCACATCCTTAGCCGCAGAAGCAATTAAACAACAACAAGAGACTCAAAAGAGGGATAATGAGACTAAGGGAAATCCTTGATATCATAAAAGCATAAAGAGTCAAGCTCATAGCATGGATACATCGTACTATTCCAATAACACCTCTAGACTTAGAATGGAGTGGGAGCCAAGACACTTTTCGAGCTCACCTTCATAATGTCAAATATTAACATAAAGAAGTTTTAGAAATAGCAAGAGAAAGTAGATAGTGTCCTTGAACTTAAGGACTCACCAAGCTTATCTTCAAGATGTCAAACTACCCAGGTGGAGGAGGATAGTTAATGGATCTTTGGTTTCTACAGGTAACATCATGTTGGCATAAAGTATACATTAGCATGTTTGAATGTACTAACTATGTAGGATGCAATGCAATTTGAGATAGGCAATATAATCAAAATGCATAATTATAAGCATTGGATAGCATAATAAAATTATGGCATATATGATCAATGTTTAAGTAAAACATGCTTTGCATATCATTCATCTTACAAAGAATATAATATATAAGCGTGGGAAGAGACCTCAACCAACATAGAATGAGACCAAGTGAACTACAACTCAGAATCTCGATGCTTACCTCTTACCGATAGAGCGGTGGTCTACTTGCCAAGGTAAATCATACTTCAAACTTATGGGAACATGTCCCAATTTCATATGAAGTAACCTTCCTTACGGAAACACGGCCCAATTTTGGAAAGAATATCATTAAGAAACTTCACCTTACGAGAACACGACCCAATTTTGTGAAGAACCTCAAGAGAAAGTGTACTAAATGGACCCACTAGTAAAACAAGGGTAAAACCTCATCCTATAATTGCTCAGAGTTCAAGGAAAGAGAGCACCTCCTGAATCCATTAGTGCTAAATCTAACCATGGAATACATAAAGTAATCATAGCTTTAATAAATCATAGGAAACATAGAAACATGACACGATTAGCTCTAAAACATCTTTGACCTCTAATGGTGAGCCTAACTGCAAAACAAGATTAGATCATCATTAGACATTACCCTTACATTAAAATCAGCTTCAAAGACTCATAAGAGGTAAATTCTTTAAGGAAAGGGATTTATCTGGATTTACAATATCATTTATATTTTCATGAATTAAGCACATCTTTAGAAAGCCCAATATGATCATAAAGTCACTTGACACATAAATCAACCAATAGATCATCAAAACTAGGGTGATAGAATGAGATTATCACCAACCAGGTGAGGTATTTGTACTTTGCCACCAGGGTGATAGGGTGAGATTATTACCAACCATGTGTGGGGTTTGTACCAAACCACTAGGGTGTTGGGGGTGAGATCATCATCAACCTACCAAGGGGTTTGTACTTTGGAAATCTATCTTGGTCTCTTCTACACATATAATATCCTATATGAGCATAAGTTACTTAAGTATGTTTTACTTGAGCATTGGTCATACATGTCATATGGTTATATGATGTCTATTGCCTATTAGTATGCACTTTGAGTATGATACCTATTTCTTGTTGCATTGCATCCTACATACTTAGTACATTCAAATGTACTAACGCATACTATTGCCTACGTGATATCAACATGTAGGAGTCGGTTACCAAGTTGATCATCCTCCTCTTCCACGTGGCTAGTTCAGTAAAACTCAAGCTAGTTAGTGAATCCTCCATTCCGAGGACGTTTATCTATGTTTCTCTTATTATTTATTAAGACACTCTTCTTGATGTTCTATTTTGACTATGAGGGTAAGCTTGGTTCTTTGTCTTGGCCCTCACTCTTATCTATGTAATAGAGGTGCTTGTTGGACATGCTATGTATCCATGATATGAGCTTTGACTCTTTGTCTCCTTATTATGATGTTGTGCAAGTCTCCTCATAGCCTCTTATGAGGAGGAGAAGAAGGGCAAAGTTCCCCAGAGCCCGAACACCTGATGAACAACCTACTAATGGTCAGCTCTAGGATGCTCTTACTATGCTTGCCCAAGTTATTGACAAGTCAACCAAGGGGCCCAAATTCCTCATGCTAATACCCCTGGAGCTAGGGTAAGGGACTTCATGAGGAGGAATCCTCTGGTGTTCTATGGGTCAAAGGTGGATGAAGATTCACAAGAGTTCATTGATAAGGTCTGCAAGATCATGACTATCATAGGTGTTGGCCGAATAAAAAGGTGGAGTTGGTAGAGTACCAACTCAAATGGGTAACCCAAATATGGTATGATCAATCAAAGGGGGAGAAGGGAGGAAATGGTAATGTGGTGCTTTAGGAGAGTTCAAATTGGCTTTTCTTTATCTGTTCTTCCCTCTTGATCTTAGGGAAGCTATGTTGGTAGATTATATGAATTTAAACCAAGGTTGCATAAGCGTGAGGGAGTATGCCCTCAAGTTTAATCAAATTTCAAAGTATGCTCCTCATTTGGTGGCTAATCCTAGATCTAAGATGAATAAGTTTGTGATGGGGGTCTCCGACTTAGTGAGTGAAGGATGCCAGTCCACCATGCTAATTAGTGACATGGACTTGTCCCGATTAATGACATATGCTTATCCAACGGAGGAAGAAAAGTTGATGTAGAGAATGGGTCATGAGGCCAAGAGGACCCTTTTTGAGGGTAAGTTCCAAAGGGGTGCTAGATTTCACCAAGGCTAAGGGTCTTCCCATGCTACTAGTAGGAGGTTTGCTAATGATTTCCCTAGGCTTCAAGTGTTCGTGGTGTAGCTCCTATTGATGTGTGTTCTAAATGTGGAAGGAATTATAGAGGCCTATGTTTGAAGGATTCTAGCGCATGCTTTGAATGTGGGGAGCTTAGTCACAAAAAGATAGATTGTCCAAGAAACCATAAGAAAGGCCAGGGTGCAAATGCAGTTCCATTGGGTTGGGGTGGTCATCAAGGTGGTGCCCCGAGGTACAATCGGTTTTATACTGTACATGGGATACAAGGGATTGGGGAGGTTCTTGATGTTGTTACTGGTATGTTGAAAATCTTTAAGTTTGACATATATGCTTTGATTGATCCGGGTCCACTCTTTGTTTTGTTGCCCAAAAGTTCCAAGTTGACCTTGAGTTGTTGCAAGAGTCATATACAGTGTCTACTCCTATCGGTGCATCTATTGTTACTAGAAGAGTTTATGCAAGTTGTTCTATTTGAATCTTGCACAAATTGTTGCCTTGTGATCTTGTTGAATTAGACATGGTTGATTTTTATGTCATTCTTGGGATGGATTAGTTGCATGCCTACTATGCTTCTATTGATTGTAGAACCCATAAGGTCAAATTCCAATTTCCAAATGAACCCATCCTTGAGTGGAAATATCAAGATATAGTGGTCAAGGCTAGATTCATCTCTTGCATTAATGCTCGTAAGTTTATTTCTAAGGGGTGTCTTTACCATCTTGTGAGGGTTTGGGCTGTGGATTCTAAAGTCCTTCCCATGGAGTCAGTCCCAGTTGTAAATGAGTTTCTTGATGTCTTTCCAAATAACCTTCCTGGTTTTCCTCCTGGAAGGGACATAGACTTTGGCATAGACCTCCTTCCCTATACTCAATCCATTTCTATTCCCCCTTACCGTATGGCCCAGATGAAGTTGAAGTAGTTAAAGGAGCAATTAAGGGATTTGTTGGAGAAGGGATTTATTAGGTCTAGTCAATCACCGTGGGGTGCTCCAATACTTGTAAAAAAAAGGATGGGTCCCTTAGGATATGTATTGACTACCGGCAACTCAATAGGGTCACTATAAAGAATAGATATCCCCTTCCAAGAATTAATGATTTATTTGACCAATTGCAAGGGGGTAGTTATTTCTTTACAATTGATATTCAGTCCGGGTATCGTCAAATAAAGGTAAGTGAGTGTGATATTCCTAAGACGGCCTTCCAAACTAGATATGTGCGTTATGAGTTTTATCTGATGTGTTTTGGGTTAACCAATGCACTAACCATCTTCATGGACCTTATGAATAGGGTCTTCAAACCCCACATTGATTCCTTTGTTGTTGTCTTCATTGATGATATTTTAACCTATTCATATAGTAGGGAGGATCATGTGGGTCATTGGAGGGTTGTGTTGCAAAGATTGAGGGAGGGAAAATTATATGCCAAGTATGAAAAGTGTTAATTTTGGTTGAAGGAGGTTGATTTCATAGGTCATGTAGTGTCTAAGGATGGTATTAAGGTGGATCCTAAGAAGACCGATGTGATTAGGAATTGGCCTAGACCATTGACCCTGTTGGATATTAGGAGTTTTTTGGGCCTAGCGGGTTATTACAAATGGTTTGTGAATAGGTTCTCCTTTACTGCTTCCCCTATGAAAAAATTGACTCAAAAGAAGGTTAAGTTTGTGTAGACCGATGAGTGTAAAAGGAGCTTCCAAACATTGAAAGATAAGCTTGTGTCCGCTCCTATATTATCACTACCGGATGGCTTGAGGGATTTGTGGTGAATTGTGATGCTTCCCGGGTTGGTTTGGGTTGTGTGTTGATGCAAAATGGTGAGGTCATAGCTTATGCTTCTAGACAACTGAAAGTGCATGAAAAGAACTACCCTACCCATGATTAAGAGTTAGCCGCCGTTGTGTTTGTGTTAAAGATTTGGCGTCACTACTTGGATGGGTGCATGTTGATGTGTTCACCTATCATAAGAGTCTCCATTATTTTTTTACTTGAAAAGCGCTCAACTTGAGGCAAAGGAAAGGGTTAGAACTTCTTAAGACTACGATATGAGTGTAGGGTGTCTATGGGTAGCCTAGCTCATGTAGATGGTATTGATAAGGAGATGGCTAGAGAGGTGCATCGATTGACCAGATTGGGGTTAGGTTGGAAGAGGTTAGTGATGATGGTGTTGTTGTTGTTCTTGAGTGTAAATCTTAATTGGCTGATGAGGTGATTGCAAAAGAAGATCTTGATTCCTCCTTGCTTGAATTAAAGGACTTGGTAAAAGAAGGCAAGGTAAAGGTCTTCTACTAAGAGGGAGATGGTGCCCTTAGATACCAAGGTAGGTTATGTGTGCCTTGTGTTATTGGTCTAGGGAGAAAATCCTAGATGAAGCCCATAATTCTTCTTATTCTATCCACCCTGGTTCCACCAAAATGAATAGAGATTTGATGGATGTGTATTTGTGGGGAGGCATGAAAAGGGACATTGCCAAATTTGTTTTCGTTGCCGCATTTGTCAACAAGTCAAAACCAAACGTTAAAGGCCAGGTGGCCTAACCCAAGACATAGAGATTCCTACTTGAAAGTGTAAGGTGATTAATATGGATTTTGTGGTTGGGTTGCCAAAGACTAGAAAAAGTTTTGATTCCATTTGGATTGTGGTTGATAGGATGTCGAAATCGGCTCATTTTCTACCGATTAAGACCACATATGGGACTGAAGCTTATGCAAGGTTATATATTCATGACTTGGTTAGGTTGCATGGTGTTCCTTTGTGCATCATATCGGATCATGGGGGACAAGTTACTTCACATTTTTGGAGATCTTTCCAAAGGGTTCTTGGTACTACAGTTAAGCTTTCTATGGCCTTCCACCCTCAAAAAGATGTCCAAGACGAGAGGACCATCCAAACCCTTGAGAATATTCTTATGCATATGTTTTGGAGCTTAAAGATAGTTGGGATTATCATCTTTTATTGATTGAGTTTGCTTAGAAACAATAGCTATCATTCTAGCATAGGTATGGCTCCATTTGAGGCTATTTATGGTAAACATTGTAGATCACCGGTTAGGTGATTTGTGGTTGGTGAGATAGCTTTGTTGGGACCATATCTGGTTATGGAGGCTCTTAAGAAGTTTAGTATGATTAGGGAAAGGTTGAAGATAGCCCATAGTTTTCAAAAAAGCTATGCCGATGTGAGAAGAAGAGACCTTGAATTCAAAGTTGGTGATTGGGTTTACCTAAAGGTTTCACCCATGAAGGGTATTGTCCATTTTGGTAAGAAGGGCAATTTGATCCCAAGATATGTTGGTCCTTATGAGGTCATGAGGAGGGTTGGTAAGGTAGCTTATGAGTTGAAGTTACCAAGTGAGATGGAATTGATTCATCAGGTCTTTCATGTCTCTATGTTGAGGAAATGTGTGGGTGATCCTAATGCCATTGTGCCTCTTGATGTTGTGGCAGTTGTTCAGGATGACTTCACTTATGAGGAGGTTCCAATTAAAATTTTTTATAGACAAGTGAAGAGATTTGGGAACAAGGAGGCATCCGTTAAGGTCCTTTGGAGGAACCAACAAGTCAAAAGTGCTACATGGGCAGCCGAAGCGGACATGAAAAAGTGGTACCCTTATCTTTTCTAATCCACTTAACCCTAAGGTACTAATTCTAAGTCCTCTATGTGATTTCAAGTCTTATATTTCAGCCCCAATGTCATTCATATGCATTCATGTTTAAGTTGGCAAATTTATGACGATTTTACACTTATGTTGAGGTTTTGAAAATGGTGTTTTAAATGTAATATTGCATTCTTGTTGGGGTTGATTTTTTTATGATCAGTCTTGTCTTGTACATATCTTTTACATTTGGGTACAAATGTTCCCAAGGGGGAGATATTAAAATGACCCCAAAAAGTGCCCGAAAATGTGCCTCGGAAGTGCCCGGAATTGTAATCTCCATATATCTAAAATTCCATTTGTTGTTTCAAAATTTTTACTTCATATTCTTGTTCAGGGGGTCAAAATTAGGAGGGAAAGGGTCTAACCCCAATTTAGAGAAACCGTATCTAAATTCGAAATTCCCAAATGTCAATTTCCAGAGAGAAAAGCATGTTGCTTCCATGACGTGCTGAGGTATTATTTTGGTGACTGTTTTTTTCAACTCGGTCCAAGACTTTTACATCTTGGGCCTAAGTGTTCCCAAATATGTAATTAGCCATATTTAACCCTCATACCGTCCTAAGCATTCCCCAATACTAATTCAAACACTTAGCCATATTTTTCCCTCTGAAATTCAAGTCACAAAACATCTTCCGGATCTAAGAATTTCCTTCAAGCTTCAAGTCTTCATTTTCAATCTTCACCAAGAGTTTCTCCAAAGCTAAGGTATATGGGTTTCCTTTCACCCATGATACCCAAGCTCTCTTTACTTAAAAATTGCATGATTTGGAGTTGATTTATTCATGGGTCTTAACTATTATGAAAATCACTGCACACTATGTTGGGTCTATGATATAGTGAGTCATTATGTGCGACTATCTTTTTACTATGTTTAGATCTATGAATCTAAGGTCTATCACCAGGATTGATGGAGTGTCTTGATATATATTGTTTAAGGGTGTTACCAAGTTATATTGATGGCTTTACACTGATTTTTCTAGCATGATTTCACTCTTGAATTGCATGATTTTACATTAGCATTGCATACCCTTTAAGTGTTTGATAAAATGTCTGGTTATGGTTTCTTGAGGAATTGAAGGTCCAAATCTTGAGATATAATATAATTGATGTTATGATGATGAAAAGAGCCTATGTATATGATATATTCTATATAAAGTGGTGTATTAGACCATGCCCAATCGAGGGGGACTAAGAGCCCGGATAACCTTGTTGGGGGGTTAGACCCTTGATAGCTAATCAAGGGGCTAGAGCCTTGATAACCTAGATGGGGGTTTGTACTCAACAACCATGTGAGGGGTTTGTACTTTGCTACTAAGGTGATAGGGTGAGATTATCACCAAGCATATGAGGGGTTTGTACTTCACAACTAGGGTGATAGGGTGAGATTATCGCCAACCATGTGACAAATTTGTAGCACACTAGCAGGGTGATGGGGTGAGATCATCATCAACCTACCAAAGGTTTGTACTTTGGATATCTAGCTTGGTCTCTTCTACACAGATGATATCCTATATGAGCATGAGTTACTTAAGCATGTTTTACTTGAGCATTGATCATACATGCAATATTGTTATATGATGTCTATTTCCTATTGTTATGCACTTTAACTATGATGCCTATTTCTTGTTGCATTGTATCCTACATACTTAGTACATTCAAACATACTAACATATACTCTTGGCTACACGATATCACCGTGTAGGAACCGTTGCCAAAGATGATTATCCTCCTCCTCCACGTGACTAGTTTGGTACTACTCAAGCTAGTTGGTGAGTCCTCCATTAGGGGGACGTTTATCTATGTTTCTCTTATTATATATTGCAACACTCTTCTTTATTTTCTATTTTGACTATGAAGGTGAGCCTGGTTCCTTGTCTTGGCCCCCACTCTTTTCTATTTAGTAGAGGTGTTTATTGGACATGCTATGTATCTATGATATGAGCTTTGACTCTTTGTCTCTTGATTATGATGTTATGTAAGCTCTCCCCTCAGCTCTTTTTCCCCTATTGTACGCTTATGTCTTTTATATGCTTCCGTGAACAATGATATGTAATGATAAGTTAAGAGTCTTGTTTGGGATTCCTTCAGGTTCCCCATTTTCCGTCACGTTTAAGCCTTAGTCTTGGGTCGTGACATATTCCTTAATAAGGAATACCCATAAGTAAATCAACTTGAAAACATACATTTTATATGAGAAGGAAGGTTAGGCACTATGTGTGAAAGTATCCAATAGTTGAAATCCACATACCTCAAACTTTGAGATTCCCTTTATGAAGATTTGAAAGAAAACTTGAAGCTTGAATGAATTTCTTGAGATCCGGAATGAGTTTTGAACCCTGAATTTGGATCAAATATTTTCCTAAGTGTTAGAGAGGGTTTTGGAAAATGTATTGAATGATATGGAGTTAAAAATGACTAAGTATAGGTGGTTTTATGCACAGGAAAGCTTAGGACCAAGAACCCAAGGCCTTGGACCGAAATAGAGAAAATAGTCAACAAAATGTACTGGTCCATGCCCTGGTAGCATCGCGCAGAGGCACGGATCGATTCTGTCTTTCGTAAATTTAAAAAAATCAAAATTTGATATGGTTGCTCTAAAAATTGGGGTTATACCCATTTCCCACTCAAATTTTCCCCTGTTCACTAATATGAAGTCGGATTTTCGATATTACACACGGATTTTGAGATATATGAAAATTACAATTATGGGAATTTCTGAGGCACATTTTTGGGCACTTTTTGGGGTCGTTTTAGCTACATTTATGTAGATTTTGAGCCCCATCCTCTTTGCTAGTTTTCTGATATACAAGATCAAGCTTTGGATCTATCAAGTGGTAGTTGTTTGTCCCTTTGGTGGGCTTTTAGAGATTTTTACCTTTATGTTTTGTTCTATTTGAAGGCTAGATACTGGGATATGTATTTCATTTGAATATTCTTTATGTAGTGGCTTTTACATGTGATACTAGTTTTGGAAAGGTTGTATTTTGATTTCTTATGCTTATTCATCGTATTAGATTGTTTATCTTCCGCTTTTATTATCATGTTGTGTGTTTAGATTTTGGGATGACTCTCCTTGGTAGATTAGGAAAGTGCCTTTACACCCGGATTTCGAGTCGTGAATAGCTGGGCTCCCTGGCACATGAACTTACATCAAGCATTTTATCTAACTAGTTTCTGGACACGTACTTTGCATGTGTATCCCATGTAATTTAGTTTTATAGATTTATTAAAATGATTAAAATTCTATAAAAATATGAGTGTAATAAAAAATATACAACACTTATAAACAAATCGTTAAAAGTGACCAAGAACACAAAGTGAGGGGCATATTTTAGTGTTTAAAAGTAATTCATTTTACGTAACTAACAGTAGAACATTGGCTACTAATTAGTAAACTTCCAACGAGCTAATCTGAGACTAAATAAGAATATAAATTTTATACAAAATCAAATTAAAGAAGTCTAATAGAGAGAGAAAACACACTAAAACAAATAAAAAGAGAATAAACAAAAAACAACATACACATTCTTCTTAAGACTTGATTCATAAGAATACAGATGGAGAGTGAAATGCAAAGCCACTACATATTTTGAGTTCTTGTCAACACTTTCTCCCTTGCCCAATAGAAAAATCTAGAATCTTCTTCATTTGAGTCAAACTAAAATATGAATGAAATAGCACAATAACGATATAAGTGTTTCACCACTTTAATTATATGTAGGAGGAAAAAGAATAACCTTTGGCAAGGGTCTATGTAATAAAAATGATGAATAGTATATATATATATATATCTTTAAATTAATTAGTTGAAGGTTATGAATATGAAAAATAGGAAAAATTATGGATATTAAGAATAAAAATTGAATAGGCAATTAGATATAAGTTATAAATATGAATGTTTTAACACCAATAGAATAATAATGATAATAAATAAAAAATAATTAGTATTAATCATATTAAAGTGGTAGCTCAAAGGACCAAAATAGATTGAAGGATCGAAGTTAAGAACTGCATTCAACTTGGAAGAGCAAACATTTGTTCCACGTTAAGTAACAATTATTTCATCATAATTGATATTTATATTTATTACACTTTAAAAGATTGTAATATTAAATATAAAAGAAATAAATGTTACATAACCATTTCCTCAGAGAAGCCCAAAGCAGCTAACCATTTCATTGAATCAATTCTTGTAAGTTTTAAATTATACCCTTTTAGTTTTTGTTAAATATGTATTTACTTATTCTTTGTTCATAAATATGATTAGAACAGTGTTTCAACCTTTTACTTAATATTCATTTATAGAAGTACAATTACAAACCATCACTGCAAAGGAAAAATTAAATAAAAAGATCATGCATGCAATGTATTTGTCACGCCCCGAGCCTACACCCTGGAAGTGGCCGGCACTGGGAAATCATTTCTGGTCCCAAGCGAACCAATTGGCCTGTCTACTTACTCAGCGGAAAACTTAAAAAACTGTGGAAAGGCTATAAAAATAACAAGCTATAACAAGAACTATTTGCATGAACTAAGTGTAAAAGTTCTTAAGCAATAACTAAATAATCTTGAACTAGAATACTGACACATAGTTTATTTAACGTCTAATAAAGTTTTCTAAAAGGACTACTGGGATAGGCCCCAAGTAGCCAGAACTAAAATAAATGATGAAATAAAACAAAAGTAACTCAAGAGCCTTTGACTGAGAAGAGGCCTCACCAAATAACTAGAAGTTGTCTAGTTTTCAACGAAGTGGGTGCTAGGAACTCTGTCACCTGCGTCTGCATCATAAAACGATGCAGGTCCTAAGGACCTCAGTACAGGAAATGTGTGGTATGTCAGATGGTCAAAATAGTATCTCCAATAACATAATATTTCTCAAAAATACATAAACATAACTCATAATGAAATAACAATAATAGTAGATACTTGGTATGCTGAAATTAACATGCAAAAGAAATGTAAGTAAAACATATCTTCTTAGCTTGGGGAGTTTGTCTAACCGACTACGACCACTATGAGCTTCGTGGTGATACCGCATCTTGCCCATACTGCCAAAGTCGTCCCGTACTTTGCCGGGGTAGGGGACGAAGTCTAGGGGAGTGGATCCATCCCCAAACTGGGCCATCTCAGTGGCTAATGAGGAAGGTACTGTGGTGCAATCCAATCTATGCTAGCTACATTGTTTATGAGTTTGAGTAACTAATTCTACTCTCACTCATATCGGCGCTCAACACTATTTTCATAAATGATCTTTATATAGCTCATACTTAAAGATCATGAATTCTTCAAATCTAATCTTTTGGGGACTTAACCCAACTTACTAATTAACTTTCTTGACGGAATTCTTTAACTTGACTGAAACTAGCTTCTTTTGAAGTATTTTCAAACATGTTATGGTACTCAGCTAAAGTGCAAAGAAATCTTAAAGAAAATCCTCTTTAACTTGATTCAAATTATACATATGCTAGCTTTTCTTTTCTTGAAATAGATTCAAGATTCTCAAGAACATATCTTTTACAGCAAAATATTGTGCAGCAATGCAACTTCATACTAAAATCGATAAAAGACATGATTTCATATCAAAAGGAGTGCATAAACCAACATTTGGATGAAATGAACTAATACGGGACAAAAACTCTTCATCTTACGGCTTAACCAGAAGCTTGTATTGAATTGGGACTTTAATTTTTAAAATAATAATAAAAATAACCTTTTTGGAGGTCCTTACATACCTTGGAAAGAATTCTTGAAGAATTGGAAAGAATTCTCAAGCCCTACTAGGATCTTGATTTTTTTTTCCTTACGCTTGAATTTTCTTGGGAGTGTTTTTGAAAGACTGAAATTGTGTCCTCTGCATTTAGGACTAAAATTATACTTAAAACTAAATATTTTAGGATTACGAGGTGTGGAAAAGGTCGAAACTACCTTTCCACATTAAAAGAAAAAAATAGTATGTTTTTGTACCGGTACGCATCACACACTAGTGTTAATTGACTAGTTTTCGTAAATTTCAAGTTTCATGTCAAAATCTCAACAAAAAAAAAAGACAAGTAGGATTCCGAGTCCCTGGTGCGTCACGGAAGGGGTGTGGAATGCCCACTATTTTGGAACTTTTGGAAACATAATTTGACTCGATCGCGTTAAAATCGAGTCAAAACCATTCTCCAACTCAGTTTTTCACACTGATCGCTAATTCGGTCTCGGATTTGCAACTGAAGCATTGGAAGATGCATTAAGCGCAAGGTAAATTGTAGGGTATTTTAGTCTTTTCACCAGGTGTTACAATATCTCCCCCTTGGGATCATTCATCCTCGAATGATAATGATATGAACAAAAGCTAGCTCAAATCACAAGATATCTGAACTTACCAAACATAAATCTTCAAGATAGTTTATGGAAGTTTACCTTCAAGATCCTCATTTAGGCCCACGAACAAGTTTGGATACTTGGCCTTCATATCTTCCTCTTCCTCCTATGTAGCTTCCTCAATGACTTAATTCCTCCACAAAACCTTCATCGAAGCAATCCCCTTGCTCCTCAATTTGCAAAGTTGCTGATCTAGTATCTGCACCGGAATCTCTTTATATGACAAATTATCCTTAACTCCAACACTTTCAATTGGGACAACTAGATAGGGATCTCCCAAGCACTTCTTAAGCATGAAAATATGAAATACTGGATGTATAGCACTTAATTCTATTAGTAACACTAGCTCATAAGCAACGCTACCCACTCTCCTCAAGATTTGGTAAAGCCCAAGATATCGTGGGTTGAGCTTCCCTTTTTTCCCGAAACTCATAACTCCCTTCATTGGGGATACCTTTAGGTACACCCAATTGCCTACCTCAAACTCCAAGTTTCTTATTCTAACATCTATGTAAGACTTTTGCCGACTCTAAGCTGTCTTGAGCCTTTCTTAGATAACCTTCACTTTTCCCATAGCCTGATGGAATAAATCAGGTCCTGTCAACCTTGCCTCACCAACTTCAAACCACTCGATGGGTGATCAACACCTTTTCCCGTAAAGGGCCTCATAGGGTGCCATTTGTATACTAGCCTGAAAGTTATTATTATAAGAGAACTCAATCAAGGGTAAATGATCATCCCATTTACCTTTAAAGTCTATCACACACACCCTCAACATATCTTCTAAGGTCTATATAGTTTGCTCTGCTTGCCTGTCTGTCTGCGGATGGAAAGCTATACTAACATTCACCTTCATACCAAGCCACTTCTAAAAGGACTTCCAAAATTGTTTTGTGAACTGAGATCCTATGTCTGGAATAATTTATGTAGGGACCCCATGCAGCCTAACAATCTCCTTAAGATAAAGTCTGGCATAATCCACAACTGTATCAGTTGTCTTGACAGGTAGAAAGTAAGCTGACTTGGTCATTCTATCTACAATGACCTATATCGAATCATGCTATCTACGGGACAGAGGTAAGCCTGTTATGAAGTCTATGTTAATCATATTCTATTTCCATTCTGGAATCTCTATGTTCTGGGTTACACCACAAGGCAATTGGTGCTCTACCTTAACTTGCTGGCAATTTGGGCATCTAGACACGAACTCTGCAATGTCCCTTTTCATACCACCCTACCAATAGACTTCTCACAAATCTCTATACATCTTTGTTATACTAGGGTGGATAGAGTATCTGGCATTATGAGCCTCAGCTAAGTTCCTATCTCTAAGGTCGTCAACTCTTGGTACACACAATCTGCCTTGGTATCTCAGGATACTATCTCCCTTTTTTGAGAATACTAATACTTTTTTTCTGCACATCTTCTTTCAATTGGAGAATTATGACATCCCTATCTTGTTTTCCTTTCACTTCACCACCACGAATGACTCTGACTTATGTTTAACAATGGCACCACCTTAGTCAGAATCTTCAATTTGCACCCCCAAACAGGCTAGTCTGTGAACCTCCTTAGCTAACTCTTTCTTTTCATCCTCAACGTGAGCTGTTCTCCCCATGATCACCCTGCTAAGAGCATTGGCAACTACATTAGCTTTAGCTAGATGATAGAGGATACTCATATCATAGTATTTCAGCAACTCTGACCATCTTCTTTGCCTCGAATTCAGGTCCTTTTTCCAAATTCATACTGGAAGCTCTTGTGGTCTGTGAATACATCCACGTGCCCACCATATAGATAATGTTTCCAAATCTTCAGAGAACACCACTGCAGCAAGCTCAAGATCATGAGTTGGGTAATTCTTTTCACGAGTCTTAAGCTGTCTGGAGGCATATACTATCACCTTGCTTCTCTGCATCAATACCCTGCCCGAGCCAATTCTGGAAGCATTATAATATACTACAAAGTAATCAGTTCGCTCCTGTAGGGATAAGACTGGGGTTGTAGTCAACCTAGTCTTCAACTCTTGGAAACTGTTCTCACAAGCTTCTGACCATTCAAACATAGTTTTCTTTTGAGTCTGCTAAGTCAAGGGAGCTGAGATAGAAGAAAATCCTTATACAAACCATCTGTAGTAACTTGCAAAGCCCAAGAAACTCCTTATCTCTATGGGAGTTATGGTCGTTGGCAAATTCTTTACTGGCTCAATCGTTTGGGAATGAACTTAGATACCTTCACTAGACATAATATGCCCCAAAAACGCCACAGATGCTAACCAGAACTCACACTTGGAAAATTTGGCGTATAGTTGTTGATCCTTAAGGGTCTGAAGGATAATTCTAAGATGGTCTACATACTCCTCCTTGCTACAAGAGTAGATCAGGATATCATCTATGAACACAATAACAAACCTATCTAGGTACGGCCTTATCACCTGTTCATAAGATCCATGAAATTTGCTGGTGCTTTCATCAACCCAAAGGACGTGACCAAAAACTCATAATGACCATAGCGGGTTCTAAAATCTATCTTAGGAATGTCTCTTTCTCTCTAAATTTAAGCTAATGATAACTAGATTTGTGCTCTATTTTGGAAAAATAGGTAGCACCCTGAAGTTGATCGAATAAGTCATCAATTCTGGGAATAGGATACTTGTGCTTAGTGGTGACCTTGTTCAATTGACGGTAATCTATGCACATCTGAAGAGAACTATCCTTTTTATGCACGAAAAGGACTAGAGCATCCCAAGGTGAGATACTAGGTCTAATGAAACCCTTATCTATGAGATCCTTCAACTGCAACTTCAACTCTTTTAGCTCCGAAGGAGCAATAAGGTATAGAGGGATGGATATGGGCTGAGTATCTGATGGAGTGTCTATCCCAAAGTCTGTCTCCCTATCAGGAGGGACTCCAGGAAGATCCTCAAGAGAAACTTCTAGGAACTCTTTCACAACGAGGACATACTGAAGAGATGGTGCCTTAGCACGAGAATCCTTAACTCTTACTTGGTGGTATATACACCCTTTGGAAATTAACTTTTTGGCCTTGAGATATGAGGCAAACTGAATCTTAGGAAAAACTAAGCTACCCCTCCACTCTAAGACTGGTTCATTAGGAAATCAAAATTTGACTACCCTGGTTCTGCAATCTATGGAGGCATACCCACCATGAAGCAAATCTATGCCTACGATGACATTGAAATATACCATGTCTAACTCCACCAAATCAGCTACAATAGTCTTATGATAAACGTAGATTGGATAGCCGTTATAGATTCTTTTGGCTAAAATACACTCTCTAGAGGGAGTAGAAACACTGAAAGGCTCAAAGAAGGTATTTTGGATTGACTCCATACTTCCTAACTATATATGGGGTTACAATTAACAAATGTGGCTCTTGGGTCTAATAATGCATAGACATCATCAGTAAAGATTTTGAGCATTCCCGTAGCCACATCTGGTGAATTCTCTTGCTCTTTTCTGGTGCCCATGGCATATAAAGGGTTTGTGCCCCTGCTTGTTCCTGCTGTAGTACCCCTGTGAGGAGGCTTACCCTGTGGTGTTGAAGAAACTATTTGTGATCTGTTATCTCTCATATTCTGCTTCTCCATAGGGCAATCTTTCAAGAAGTGCCCCACCTGACCACATTTGAAACAACCATTTGTGCCCATAAAGTACTCTCTGGGATGAGACCTACCAAAAGTAGGACAATGATTCGCTCCTTGAGCTACGCTACCTTGTGACTGGATGCCTGGAAACCTACGATGCTCTGATCCTTGCTTATTCCTGACTCTCAGTGCAGGTGCACTAGCGGATGAAGGTGCTGGTCCAACTGTCTTAGTCTGAAAAGATGTGACTTCCACCTCTAGTCCCCCTCTTGCCTATCTCCTGGCCTGATGTCTTGGCCTCCTTGCTTCTAAACTCCTCCTGTCTTGCATCATCTCATTTTCTACCTGCGGCACATATAGCATTAAACGAGTTATATCCATATCCCCAATCAACATCGCATTCCTTCCCTCTCTCTTAGTCATTCGAGAGAGCCCATACATGAAGAAATCCTTCCTAGTATGCATATCTGCCACCATAACTGGAGCGTAACGGGACAGCTAAGTAAATTTGAGTCTATAGAACTCCCATACACTCATATTCTCCTACTTCAGATTCAGAAATTCCCTTACCTTATCTTGTCTCAACTCTCTAAGAAAGTACTGTCCCAAAAAGGCCTCCTCAAACACTGCCCAACTCACCGCTGGTGCCCCATCTACCCTGCTTCCTTTTTCACTGATCAAACTAAAGTCTAGCTACCCTCTTGAGTTGGTAGGCAACCAACTCAACCTGCTTAGCATCACCTATATGCATCACCTAAAACATCTTCTGGTGCTCCTCAATGAAGTTCTCAAGATCCTCCTTCACATTGGACCCTATGAATTCGTGTGCGTTCATCCTCAGAAACTCCCTAACTTTGGTGGTATCCAACTCATCATTTCTGCCATCTCCCAGGGGACCTCTCTAAGTAGTGACCACCTGAGCCAAAGTCTGGATGGCCTGGCGAAGCTCAGCGTTAGAGATATATGCTTGTTGTGGCTACTCCATAGGCATAACTGGACCTCTAGGTTCCTCAGGAATTGAGCTAGCTGGTTGGAATTTCTCCTAGTTGTGCATCCTCTGCCCCTTATTGGTCCGTTAGCTCTGCAAGGAGGGATGATCTAAAAAGCACAACGTGAATGAACGAGTTAGAAGGGACTTTTCATAGATATACTGTAAAGCATAAGAGAAAGAATAACAATTAATGATGACACTTCCTAATGTCTCGTAGCCTCCCCATTATAGATGTGGCATGCTTCACACCCATAATACGAGCTCAACTAGATATGGTTCCATAGAACCCCTAGGAGTCTTGAATTCTGTGCTCTGATATCAAGTTTGTCATACTCCACGCCTACACCCTGGACGTGGCTAGAACTTAGAAACTACTTCTAGTCCGGAGCGAACCACTTGGCCTTGCTACTTACTCAGTAGAAGAATTAAAAAACCTGTGGAAAGGTTGTAAAAGTAACAATCTATAACAAGAACTGTCTGAATAAACTAAGTGTAAATGTTCTCAAGCAATAACTAAACAAATTGGAATTAGAATACTGACACATAGTCTATGGAACCTCTACTAAAGCTGTCTGAAAGGACTACTTGGATAGGCCTTAAGTAGCTAGAACTAAAATAAATGCTGAAATAAAATAGAAGTAACTCAAGAGACTCTAACAGAGAAGAGGTCTCACCAAATGACTGGAAGTTGTCTAGTTCTCAACGAAGCGGCTGCTGAGGAACTCTGTCACCTGCGTCTGCATCATAAAATGGTGCGGTCCTAAGGACGTCAGTGCTTGGAATGTATGGTACATAAGATGTCCAAAATAGTACTCAGAATAACATAATATTTCTCATAAAGACATAAACATAACTCATAATGAAATAACAATAATAGTAGATAGTTAGTATGCTGAAATTTACATGCTGAAAACTCGTAAGTAAAACATTTCTTCTTATCTTTGGGAGTTTCTATAACCAAAAACCACCAGTATGAGCTTCTTGGTAATACAGTGTCTTGCCCACGCTGCCAGAGCCATTCCGTACTTTGCCAGGGTATTGCACGAAGACTAGGGGAGTGGATCCATCCAAAACTAGGTCATTTCAGTGGCTAATGAGTAAGGTACCATGGTACAATCCCATCTTATGCTAGCTACATTGTTTATGTGTTTGAGTAAGTAATTCTACTCTCACTCATATCGGTGCTCAGTACTACTCCCAAAAATGATCTTTATATAGCTCATACTTAAAGATTATGAATTCTTCAAGTCTGATCTTTCGGAGACTTAGCGCAACTTATTACTTAACTTTTTCGACTGAATTCTTTAACTTGACTGGAACTAGCATCTTTTCAAGTATTTTCAAACATGCTAGGGTACTCAGCTAAAGTGCAAAGAAGTCTCAAAGAAATTAACCTTTAACTTGATTCAAATTATACATATGCTAGCTTTTCTTTTCTTGAAGAAGATTCAAGATTCTCAAGAATATGTCTTTTACAGTAAATATTGTGCAACAATGCAACTTCATACTAAAATTTGTAAAAGACATAATTTCATATCAAAAGGAGTGCATAAACCAACATTTGGATGGAATTAACTAATACAGGATGAAAACTCTTGATCTTATGGCTTAACTAGAAGCTTGTATGGAATTGGGGACTTTAGATTCCAAAATAATAATAAAAATAACCTTTTTGGAGGGCCTTACATACCTTGGAAATGATTCTTGAGCCCTACTACGATCCTGATTTTGTTTCCTTACAATTGCATTTTCTTGGGAGGGTTTCTGAAAGAATGAAAGTGTTTTCTCTAAGTTTAGGACTTAAATTATACTTAAAACCAACTAGTTTAAGATTATGGGGTGTGGGAAAGGTCAAAACTACCCTTCCCCATTAAAAGAAAAAAAACAATCTGTTTTTGTACTGGTGTGCGTCGTGCACTAGTGTTATTTGACTGGTTTCTTCAAATTTCAAGTTTTACATTGAAATTTCAAAAAAAAAAAAAAAAGACAAGTGGGATTTCACATCCCTGGCGCATCGCAGAATGGACCGGAAAGCTTACTATTTTGAAATTTTTTGGAAAAAATAATTTGATTCGGTCGCGTTAAAATCGAGTCGAGACCATTTTTTGACTCAGGTTTTGAACTGATCGCAAACCAGTCTCGGATTTGCAAACGGAGTATGCAAGACACGTTATGCGCAAGGTCAATTCTAGGGATATTTTTGTCTTTTCACTGGGTGTTACAGTATTTTGCTAGCAAAAAACTGCAATTTTAATTTATTAATAGGATTCTTTTCGATTTCTTTGTAATTAACAAAATACATAACTGTTTCAACACATAATGATTCAATGATTAAGTGGGCACAATTTTGGAGAATTCATGAATGTGGACAATTAAAGCTAGTAGGACTGTTGAACTTCTCATTTTATTCCTTTATTATGTAATTCAAATATTACTATTTAATTTATATTTTGATTAATTATTTCATTATATTTTAATTTTGTGTAGAGATAAAATGGTAATTCAACTTTGAAGGTTGGAGCTTCCCACTTTTAGTTACATACATGATGATATGATATATGATATATGATAATTGCATAGATTCCTTTTCAACATTTCCAAATTCTCATTAGTCACTAACCTTTTTAATGTCTTTACGCCAACAACTGACTTCTCAATAAAAGTGCAAATGATCTTATAAAAAACACTACAAAATAACCGTAAAAATGTAGTTCAGTTAAGTGGATAAAATCATAATCAACATGTAGTTTACAAAATAATAAAACTTAAATGTTTTCTCCTTTCCAACTACTATGGAAATCTTCCATTTTGAGATATCACAAAAGTTTTTTTTTTTTTTTTTTTTTTTTTTTTTTTTTTTTTAACATTTCAATTTGGACATCTAATGAATGAATGTAATCTACTTAAAGAGATTCGTTTCAAAAAAAAAAATGAATTAGGTATCATTTGAGCCCAAGACATCACATATTTTGCATATAATTTAAATTCAAATTTTAATGTGATATTTGCTCAACAAGACTTACTTAAGAAGCACTAAAATATTGTAGACCTTCTTTACTTTCTCTTCTGAGAAAGAAGACATATTTACAACAATGGCATACCTAGTGTGATTTCACAAGTAGGGTTTAGGGAGGATAAGACGAACTAAGACCTTAATCCTACCCTTGGGGAGGAAAAGGTTGTTTCGGATAGACCGTGAGCACCAAAGAACGAAATGTCAAGATACAAAGAAAATGAAGCAATAAATAGTTGAAATCTTCGAAGAAAAAGAAAATATATGATTATTAAATATCACTTCGCTAAATAGTAATAATCTCAAAGTAATATATATTTGGTAAACACGTAAAGTTAAAAATTAAATTACCTTTTCAGCTGCTCAGCAATTAGATCTAGTGTAAAAAATGACAAAATTTCGTATCAAAATTACAAACCAAAGATACAAATCATGGGATTTGCACAAACAAATGCTGAAAAGATCATGGCAATTTATCAGATGGTCCTGATAATCACAATAATATGTTGTAAAGTACATCTTTTCCATATCAAGTAAGAAATTTTACGGTGACCCATCAAACTTTTTCTCTAAATGCGGGTAAAACTATTATTTTTCCTTGTTCTTTTTTTAGCAAGAACAAAATGTAAAAGGTGCAGTCTAGAAACTATAAGCTGTGACTACTGATACTATCACGAGCTGTACCTAGGGCCTAGGTGTGACACCGCAAATGAGAATCTGAAGGTCCCCAAACAAGCCTCTTAGTTCATACATGCACTTCATAGATTCAAATAATAAATAATAGATGAGTGAAAATATGAAATGAGGAATGGGACTAAGGGAAAAATAATAGCTAAAAGCAAAAGGTCAAATTAATAGTTCAAGACATAATTGAAGAGAAGTAGTAGTCGAAACACACCTCTAAACATAAGACAATAATCGGAGCCAAAAGTACAAATATGGACCCCTCAATACAAAGTCATAGAAGAAAATGCATAATGTGTCTAAAATATCAAAAGTAAAGTTGGAAGATATGGGATCCATTCATGGTGAATGGGAACTCACCAAAAACTCAAAGTCTTCACGATCAATCTAGCCATGAGGAGGATGATAAGGTAGATCATCTATACCTACATGATTATAAACATATAGGCAAAATGCAGTTAGTACTTTGGAATGTACTAAGCATGCTAGTATGCAATGCAACAAGTAAATGTACTGCCAAAGAATACGTACCAAATATTCCGAATTCCAAAGATTTAACAACATAATCAGTTTCAAAATAAAGCATAAAATAGATTATATGATAATGCAACGGAAGCACATAAGCAAATAGGTGTGGGAATAAGATCGTAACTAGCAAACCATATGAGTTATAATATGGAGTACCGATGTTATACTCTACAACAACGAAAGAGTGAGCCTACTTTCCAAGGTAAACTCTGGAAATTGAGATACAAGGTGGATCTAATAGTTAGAAAACATAAAAAGGCATAATCAAAATATTCTATAGTGGCATGTAGTTGTGAGATTAGATGATTTATATATGACCCCTTAGGTTGAACGCCACTCCTAACTCATTCGATTCTAAGTGAAAATCCCAAAGAAATGGAAAATGCATAATCAAAATAATCAAAACTCAATGCAACTAGGTAGGTACATATATTCAACTTGTACTTAAGAATAGCTCCTTAACAATGATTCAGAATGAGTCAGAGTGGATCTTGAGTAACCCAATATCAATTGAAATTTATTGTAACGTCCCATGAAAGTTCTAAAAAACCCCTAAAATGGAATCATACATATAGCGTGTCTTCCCAAGCTCGAATGGAAAAATCCAAAATTGAATTTGCGATAAACACAAAAAATTGAGTGGGAAAATAGTATTGATCGGATTTTAGAGCGACCAAGTCAAAAGATAATTTTTTTGTAATTAAATCAAAACTAGTGTTGATATGCGCCCCAAGCGCGATGCGCCAGTGTCACAACCCAAGCCTAGGGCCTAGAAGTGACAACACATAGGGAACTCGAAGGAACCCCAAGTAAGCCTCTTAAAATATCATTACACATCCTTAGTCATGAAAGTAATAAAATACAACAAGAGATAGTAAATAGGGATATTCGGGACCAAGGGACAACTTTCATATCATAACATCGAGAGTCAAGCTCATAGCATAATATAAGACATGTCCAACAACACCTCTAAAACTTAGATACTTAGCGGGGGACAAGACAACCAACCGGGCATACCCCTCATAGTCAGAATATACAATAAAGGAAGAAAGTCTTGATACATGACATAAGAGCATAAACATTGTCCCCGAAATGGAGGACTAATCAACTTGCTTGAGAGAAATCGTACTAGTCATGTGGAGGAGGATGACCAAGTGGGGCTATGGTTCCTACATTGTAACATCATGTAGGCATAGAGTAAGCATTAGTACATTTAAATGTACTACATATTTAAGTTGCAATGCAACAAGAGATAGGTAACATAATCAAAATGCATAATGACAAACAATAGATAGCATAATAGCAAATATGGCATGCATGATCAATGTTTAAGTAAAACATGCTTACATATAACATAATACAAGGTGTAAGAAGAGACCATCATTATAGAACCCGTAGGTTACCAAGGTACAAACCCCTTTGGTTTGTTGGTAGATCGTCGTACCCTACCACCCCTGGTGATTGAGGAACTAACCATTCAACCCGGTTACCAAAGTATGAACCCCTTGATTGGTTGGTGGATAGTCACACCCTACCTTTCTAGTGATTGACGTAATAAACCCTCAAGTCGATTACCAAGGCATAACCCCTTGGTTATTATCAAGGTACAAATCCCTCGACACGGTTACCTGGGCCCTTAGCTCCTCGAGTAAGGCATGGTCACATTTCAACACTATGTAGCAAAATATCATATACATACATTCCTTTAAACATCATAAAGTCATTCAACTCATAATACATGCATTGGACCTTCAATTCCTCAAGATACATTAACTGGACTTTTTATCAAATACTTAGCGGGTATGTAATGTCAATTTAAAATCATGCATTTTAAGAGTTGAATCATGCTAGAAAATTTGATGTAAAACCATCAATAGATACTTTATAATACCCTCAAGCAATATACATCAAAACCCTTCATCAAATCTCACAATAGATCTTAGATTCATAGCTCAAAACATGCTAAAAATATCATACTTTCATGAAACCCCAACATAGTGTGCAATTAAATTCATAAATAAGTAATATCCATGAGTAAATCAACTTTAAATCATGCAATTTTAGGTAAAAGAAAGCCTGGGCATCATGGGTGAAAGGAACCCATGAAAAAAACATGCATACCTTGACTTTGGATAATCCTTGAAGAATATTGGAGAGGAGACTTGAAGCTTGAATGAGAACCTTAAGATGCGGATGAGATTTGGGACTTGAAACTTGGAGGTAAAATATTGTCTAAGTGTTTGAGAGAGTATTTGGGAATGTGTAGGATGATATGAGGGTGACATAAGTGTAAGTATAGGTACTTTCATACATGGGAACACTTAGGCCCAAGACCCAAAAGTCTTAGACTGAGATAAAAAAATTGGCAAAATTTACACTGAGGCGCGCCCTTGGCTCATCGCGGAAACCTCACTAGAATTCGATTTTTGATAAAATAGAATTGCAATTAGTTTATTCTAAAATATGGATTAGACCCCTTTCCCAATTAATTTGACTTCTTGAACAAGAATATGAAGTCAAATTTTTGATATCATGCACGAATTTTGAGATATATCAAAATTACGATTCTGGGCACTTCCGAGGCACATTTTCAAGCACTTTTTGGGGTCAGTTTAGCTAGCTATGCACATTTACCCTTATTTTTTTAAAAGTATTTGACATAAATTAGAAAGAACGTGCTTTGAGAAAATTTGCAAAAATACACATGTCCGCGCCCTAGGCGCGACCCAGACATAGTGTCATGGAGTAAAGTTTTATTTCTTTTTATGGGAAGAGCCTTTTGGTCATTCTCCGACCCCTCCTAAGTTCAATAAACGAGTATAAGGTATCTTCTACATCAAGTCTTGTCCAAAGAATCTCTACCAACTAATTTTACGTATGAGTAGATAGAAGGGTCGGCTTCAAATGACCATATCTTCTAAAGTATAATGAATTAAATGACCCATAATGTATTAGATCGAAGATAATTGAATTAGCTTTCAAAAGCATCCTAATTTTCCTTAATCAGAGTTCAGAGTAGAAAGTTATGACTATTTTAGTGGAGGAGTGCAGAGTTGTCTGAAGGTCCGCGTTCAGAGCGTGTTGCGGACCTAACGCGGACCCTTACTGGATAAGATAAGACGTTTTTTTATGGTACTTTCATCCCAAAACATTAGGAGGCCTTTTTAAGGTCCTAAAATGCATAAAAAGACATTTTTTTATAATTATAAACCTTCTCCTTTACTGCTAAACATAAAACGCTCAAGAATCATCAAGAAAGTCATCAATCTAGGATTCACTTTAAAGATTCATCCTCAAGATAAATTATTCTTCATGAATATTAATCTACCCAACCCAAATTTCTTAATCTATTCATGAATCTCTAATAGAATCTTAAATCATAACATATGGTTTTAAGATAACTAATTCAAGAATCCCAAGAAAGGAATTCTTGGTTCTTCTTTTTCAAGAATTAGGGCTCTTCATCAAGAACTCTAAAGATTCTGAGCCAATAATTTAAGAATCAAAGAGAAGCCCTTCAAAAAATGTCTTTTCAAGTTCTTCCATCTAAAGAAACTAATGAAATCGAGGATTTTCTCCAAGAAATCTAGTATACATCAAATTTTGATTATAATATCAACTTTCCAAGTATGTTAAGCTAAACTAAAAGTATGAGATTGTTCTCTCATGTGCCTCATAGATGGTCATAGATAAGTTGAGAGTCCATGAGTCCCCATACATGATTCTTGAAGTAATATCTTGATTGAATTTCTGAAAACTATATTAGTTACATGTATATTTGTATGTTGATGATTATCATAAACTTGTTTTCTTGAATTGAATACTTTTCATGAGATATTGTATAAACTCTACATGTTATTTTGTTAAAGATTGCAATGATGAGCTTAAGAGACGATTCTAGAGCCTTGATAATATAAATATGCGTATTGTTGTGGTTCTGGTCCTGAATTAAGTGTGTTGATGATGATGTTGATGAGATTGATATCCTTAGATTCTTAAAGAGGTTGAAATTAATCGTAAAAGAATATTCCTAATCCACTGAGTTGATGGTTGATGAGATGAGCTGATGTTCTTTGTCGCAAAGAGACTAAATGTTGAGAAATCTTAATGTTTGATCGCTTATGAGCATGTTGAGTCTTCAGAGAAGTATTGAACACCAAAATGAGCAAGAGTGAGTCCCGCTCGCAAAACGTGGCTGGCGTAAGAGAGGATTTGATCGTGAACATGGATATTTCCTTAGTCCCAAAAGAGGACTTGATAGAATTATGGATCCACTGATGGGCACCTTCTCTACCCCGGCAAGGTACTGGACCCAAATCTCTCTTAGGATGCTTAAAAATGTATGGGGTACTTACCCAAAAGCTCCCACTTAAAACCAAGATGATGCCAGGATGAAACCCTTCAAGAAGGCTATCCACGACCCGTCAACAGCACCACTAGTCGTAGTGTGGGTCATAATGTAGGCAGCATGATAGTGCTTCACTAAAATGAGTGTAACATTTTTGTCCAAACTTCGAATGAGGTGAAAATAGTGGCGTTGGAAAGATAATCCAAAGATATTTCATTTGCTAGCTCATTTGGAGTCTAATTTGTTGTGTTCTAAAATATATGATCATTTGAGGTGGATACATATATGAACTCATGCTGGAAGTTAGTCAATTGGAATTGTTAGGGCTTGGCTTGATAGGAAAGGGACTTGGAATTGCATGAGGGTCATGGAGGGACTAGGTAATTAAGGGCTTAAGGGAATAGGAAAGTTCGAAAGTACCCTTAATGAATTCGGTAGTGCAAACCATGAAGCCCCATTTACGGTACGTAGTTCACACTACGATGTATACATTGTCTCATACTGTCAAAATATTTTAGGATCAAAGACCCTAATTCCATACTTGGAATATTTTTGGAGGGATCAATCTACTGACCCTATCTACAATCTGTAGAATCTTCTATGGTCCACAATAAAATCTCTCATAGACCACTCCCTCCCTTAGCCAAATTTCTCCCTTGAAGATCCCTTTTTACGGGCTTGTTCTACGACTCGTGGTTCAAACCACGAACCATGGATGGGCTTGTGAAACTAGAACTTTTCCAGGTTTTCTACAACTTTTCCATTCCAAAACTTTCTACGATATGAGGTGTTACGGATTCCCAGGTAAATCCAGTTAAAAAATATAATGCTTCTTCTTCTATTCTTCCTCTAATGGTTGAGTAACATGTGATGGATCATTCATTCCACATTTAATTGATAAAGAAAAACCACAAAAATCAAGGTTGTAGCATACGAGTTGTAATACCCTTGCTAGTCATTTTTTTAGCTTATCTATGAAAATTACTATTTTACCCCTTTGTATGTTGCTCTGGACCTATCTTGAACCATCTGTGTTGTTGGAAGTGAGATCTTGTGTTTTATATATGGAAAATGTGAGTTTTGGCATTTTTAAATGCGTAAGTTGTTGAAAGAGTGAGTCTTGTACCATTTAAAGTTTTAGGTGTCACAATAGAAGTTTGTAGATGCCATTAACTCTGGAACATCAAATTTGATGCAGGAGAAGTAACATAACTGAATTTGGAGTTAAAATGGAGATTATGGACCCAAAGTTGCTTTTTTAGTTTATTTTGGAGTGTAAGTTTGACTTTGGTCAACATTCAGAGTTAGGAAGTTCTAATAAAAATTCTGAAATTTCTAGTGGGGCTGGATGCAGAAACTAATGCATGAAATAGTCTCGTTGTAATTTTTGGAGTTTTTGAGGATAGTTTGTATAGTTTGAGTTTTAACGAGCTTTGTCAAGAATCGGGACAAGGGGTCTACAGAGTCGAATTCTGATAAATATTTTGGGTCCAGATCACCATTTATGGTATGGATATGTGTCAAGTTTGTGCATACTGAGTTTAAAATGGACCTCGGGGGGTCCTTTTTGAGTCTTAAATTTAGTTGATTTGCTGAAAATCTGATGCAGCTCCCCTCCCTTCTCCGCATTCGCAGAGTTGTAGCATTTCCCTTCTTCGTGTTTGCAGTCAGACCTCCCGCATTCGCGGAGATCTATTTGTGGGGTTATTCATGTTGATGAGCCCTATTCATCATTCAAAGAGCTTTGTTTGTTCTCTCATTCTGAGTTCATGGGCCCTACCATGCATTCACAGAGTATTAATTTGCCTAAATAGTTTTTAAATCGTGAAATCACCCTTTTCATCCATTTTTGACATTTTCATGCTTTCTTGGGCGATTTGGAAGTTAATTTTTATGGGAAACTTTTTGATAAGTGTCTCTATCCCCGAAATTGATAATTCCCATTACATTCCTCTTGATTTTGTCTCAAATTTCATTATTTTGAATGTTAAAATTGGGTTTTTTATGTCTATGTTTTGGAAACTTTAATTATTGATTTCTCCCTCATTTTGAGCTTAATTTCAGTGGGATTTTCATCCACGAATTTCTTTTTTTGTGTAGAATCATAATTTCTAGTTTAATTTCAAATTCGTGAACCTCAAAATTTAGCCTTAGTTTTGACCAATTTACCCTTGGATCCAATTCGTGCTAATATGGGTATAAAAATTCATCTCTTAACACATATTTCCTATTCTTGATACTAGTTGATTGATTCGAACTCATCTTTAAGGCTTTAATTGTCTGAAAGCTTGGTTTGAGTGTAGTTTAGCATTAAGGTAGGTTCGACTACCCTTTATGGGATTGGATTTGAGTTATTGGATATTTTTGTGTGATATTCATACAATTTAGATTGTCTCATGAGTAATTGGATTGATATGATAGTATTTTGGGAGAAAATATGACATCAGTTGTATTGGAATTGGAGTAGTTTGTGAACTTGTTGGAAAATTGAGATGTATCCTTGATATTCGAGACTCTTTTGGATGTTGTTGTAAAAATATGAGACTTATGATATCATTTGGTAATTTTGTGGTAATTGATGATATTTGAGATCCCAAGAAGTGCGGTATTATCAGTGTATTTGGATATTATTGAAAGTGTGGCAATTTGAGACTTATTGATGGCTTGTGGTACCAGTTATGACACTTGACATTTTCTTTCTAATTCTATGATTATTATTTATCGATTATTTTATATATTGTTGTCACATAGATTGATTTATGGAATTGTCATGCATTCACTTCATGTTCCGTCTGTACCACCCCTTGACCACACAAAGGTGTTAAGGGTGAGATTGTACCACTTTTTAAAACCCCTTGACCACTCTGAGGTGGCAAGATTGAGATATTGTAACTCCCCTTGACCATGCGGAGGTGGAAAGGTTGAGAGATTTCTATATATGATATACGAGGACCCCATTGATTCTACCTGGTAGCTTTAGCTCGAAAGATGCCTACACTAGCTGTGCAAAAGTGAGGATTCCACCCCATGCATTACATTCTTACATTTCATTTGTACTACATCATTGATTATACTTGTTATATTTATCTGTTCTTATGTTTATGTGTGTATGTATGTATATATATACATACATACATACATATACATATACATATACATATATATATATACATACATATATATATATATATATATATACATACATATATATATATATACACACACACACACACATATATATATATATATATATATATATATATATATATATATTATGCACTAACAAAGTTGGTTATTACATGCTTATCTGATTTCTCTTACCCAGTTGGTTATTACATGTTTATCTGATTTCTCTTACCCAGTTGGTTGAACCTACTGGGTACATTTCATTCTATGCACCCTTTCTATATTCTCCCAATATATCTTGTGCAGGGACTCCCCATTGTAGTTGATCTTATTCTGATAGAGTTCCCTATCTTTCCTTCGATTACAACAATGAGGCTTAGCTACCGAGTCATGGTTTTGTTGTTGAGATATTTTCTTGTTGTATTTTGTTTCAAAGTTGTGCTTTTGCTTTATCAGTCAGCTTCTATTTACTCTTTCATATGTTTAGAAGGTCTTGTATTCATGACTTCAGGTTTTGGGATTTCAAATGTAAGTGCTGTGGTCATTTTATCTTAGTTTACTTTCCCTTAGTCATGATCCGATTTTGGGTCATGACACGAGTCATTTTTGAATGTGTTAAATTGTGAACCTTGAAGAACGCTGCACACATCGGGAGGGTACCCTTAGCGTGGCCAGCACTTGAAGAACAATTGTTGATTCCCCAAGAGAACCACCTGGCTTCATCATCACATCAACTCACAACGGAAGAATAATACTCACATAGATATAGATCGTCAAGATAGACAATTGCATGAAGATTTTTAAGAAAAATAAGCTCAGAGTCCCGATACCCAAAAATCCATGGGCTAACACCCACAAAAAATTGAGAACATCGCCTTTTTCCTTTTTACAAGAGCCCATGAAATGCTCTAAGGCATCCTTTGATGGAACCGAGCTTACTAGAACTCTTAGCGGGATCTTTACAGACAATTCCATGAGGTTATATGAGAATAATGGGAACAGAGCCCCAACACCTCTAATATTCGTGGCTAACACATATGAAAAAAAAAGAGAATTGCCCGATTCCTGTTCTGAGCCTATAGAATACTCTGAGGCACTGTCTGATGATGCCAGGCCTACTAGAACACATTATGGACTTGTTATAGAGGGTTTCTTGATACTTCTCAAGAAAAATAGGCCTAGATCCCCAACAACCCTAAAATCCATAGGCTAACACCTATGAAATTAAGAAAATTTCTTAATTCATGTCCCGAAGCCAATAAAATGCTCCAAGGCTCCGTCTGATAGCATCGGGATAATGAGAACTCTTATTGGATTTATTACAAATGATTCTATAGAGTTTCTCAAGAAAACTGGGTATAGAGCCCTAACATCCCCAAAATTCATGGGCTAACATGCATGAAAAATTTGTAGAATCACCTGATTCTTGTTGTAGAACCCATTTAATGCTTAACGTGTCGATCGATGGTGCTGGCCCTATTGGAACTCCTAGTAGGATAATCCAAGGAATTTTGACCCCAAATCACTGGCATCCCCAAAATTCATGGCCTAACACCCATGAAAAAAATGAGAAAATCACCTGATTCCTTTTCCTAAGCCTAAAAATACTTCGAGGCATCGTCCTATGGCACTGAGCCTATTGGAACTCTTAGCAACAATGTTATGAATATTTCTATGAAATTCTTTAAGAAAAACAGGCCCATAGCCTTGGGTCCAGATCACCATTTATGGTATGGATATGTGTCAAGTTTGTGCATACTGAGTTTAAAATGGACCTCGGGGGGTCCTTTTTGAGTCTTAAATTTAGTTGATTTGCTGAAAATCTGATGCAGCTCCCCTCCCTTCTCCGCATTCGCAGAGTTGTAGCATTTCCCTTCTTCGTGTTTGCAGTCAGACCTCCCGCATTCGCGGAGATCTATTTGTGGGGTTATTCATGTTGATGAGCCCTATTCATCATTCAAAGAGCTTTGTTTGTTCTCTCATTCTGAGTTCATGGGCCCTACCATGCATTCACAGAGTATTAATTTGCCTAAATAGTTTTTAAATCGTGAAATCACCCTTTTCATCCATTTTTGACATTTTCATGCTTTCTTGGGCGATTTGGAAGTTAATTTTTATGGGAAACTTTTTGATAAGTGTCTCTATCCCCGAAATTGATAATTCCCATTACATTCCTCTTGATTTTGTCTCAAATTTCATTATTTTGAATGTTAAAATTGGGTTTTTTATGTCTATGTTTTGGAAACTTTAATTATTGATTTCTCCCTCATTTTGAGCTTAATTTCAGTGGGATTTTCATCCACGAATTTCTTTTTTTGTGTAGAATCATAATTTCTAGTTTAATTTCAAATTCGTGAACCTCAAAATTTAGCCTTAGTTTTGACCAATTTACCCTTGGATCCAATTCGTGCTAATATGGGTATAAAAATTCATCTCTTAACACATATTTCCTATTCTTGATACTAGTTGATTGATTCGAACTCATCTTTAAGGCTTTAATTGTCTGAAAGCTTGGTTTGAGTGTAGTTTAGCATTAAGGTAGGTTCGACTACCCTTTATGGGATTGGATTTGAGTTATTGGATATTTTTGTGTGATATTCATACAATTTAGATTGTCTCATGAGTAATTGGATTGATATGATAGTATTTTGGGAGAAAATATGACATCAGTTGTATTGGAATTGGAGTAGTTTGTGAACTTGTTGGAAAATTGAGATGTATCCTTGATATTCGAGACTCTTTTGGATGTTGTTGTAAAAATATGAGACTTATGATATCATTTGGTAATTTTGTGGTAATTGATGATATTTGAGATCCCAAGAAGTGCGGTATTATCAGTGTATTTGGATATTATTGAAAGTGTGGCAATTTGAGACTTATTGATGGCTTGTGGTACCAGTTATGACACTTGACATTTTCTTTCTAATTCTATGATTATTATTTATCGATTATTTTATATATTGTTGTCACATAGATTGATTTATGGAATTGTCATGCATTCACTTCATGTTCCGTCTGTACCACCCCTTGACCACACAAAGGTGTTAAGGGTGAGATTGTACCACTTTTTAAAACCCCTTGACCACTCTGAGGTGGCAAGATTGAGATATTGTAACTCCCCTTGACCATGCGGAGGTGGAAAGGTTGAGAGATTTCTATATATGATATACGAGGACCCCATTGATTCTACCTGGTAGCTTTAGCTCGAAAGATGCCTACACTAGCTGTGCAAAAGTGAGGATTCCACCCCATGCATTACATTCTTACATTTCATTTGTACTACATCATTGATTATACTTGTTATATTTATCTGTTCTTATGTTTATGTGTGTATGTATGTATATATATACATACATACATACATATACATATACATATACATATATATATATACATACATATATATATATATATATATATACATACATATATATATATATACACACACACACACACATATATATATATATATATATATATATATATATATATATATTATGCACTAACAAAGTTGGTTATTACATGCTTATCTGATTTCTCTTACCCAGTTGGTTATTACATGTTTATCTGATTTCTCTTACCCAGTTGGTTGAACCTACTGGGTACATTTCATTCTATGCACCCTTTCTATATTCTCCCAATATATCTTGTGCAGGGACTCCCCATTGTAGTTGATCTTATTCTGATAGAGTTCCCTATCTTTCCTTCGATTACAACAATGAGGCTTAGCTACCGAGTCATGGTTTTGTTGTTGAGATATTTTCTTGTTGTATTTTGTTTCAAAGTTGTGCTTTTGCTTTATCAGTCAGCTTCTATTTACTCTTTCATATGTTTAGAAGGTCTTGTATTCATGACTTCAGGTTTTGGGATTTCAAATGTAAGTGCTGTGGTCATTTTATCTTAGTTTACTTTCCCTTAGTCATGATCCGATTTTGGGTCATGACACGAGTCATTTTTGAATGTGTTAAATTGTGAACCTTGAAGAACGCTGCACACATCGGGAGGGTACCCTTAGCGTGGCCAGCACTTGAAGAACAATTGTTGATTCCCCAAGAGAACCACCTGGCTTCATCATCACATCAACTCACAACGGAAGAATAATACTCACATAGATATAGATCGTCAAGATAGACAATTGCATGAAGATTTTTAAGAAAAATAAGCTCAGAGTCCCGATACCCAAAAATCCATGGGCTAACACCCACAAAAAATTGAGAACATCGCCTTTTTCCTTTTTACAAGAGCCCATGAAATGCTCTAAGGCATCCTTTGATGGAACCGAGCTTACTAGAACTCTTAGCGGGATCTTTACAGACAATTCCATGAGGTTATATGAGAATAATGGGAACAGAGCCCCAACACCTCTAATATTCGTGGCTAACACATATGAAAAAAAAAGAGAATTGCCCGATTCCTGTTCTGAGCCTATAGAATACTCTGAGGCACTGTCTGATGATGCCAGGCCTACTAGAACACATTATGGACTTGTTATAGAGGGTTTCTTGATACTTCTCAAGAAAAATAGGCCTAGATCCCCAACAACCCTAAAATCCATAGGCTAACACCTATGAAATTAAGAAAATTTCTTAATTCATGTCCCGAAGCCAATAAAATGCTCCAAGGCTCCGTCTGATAGCATCGGGATAATGAGAACTCTTATTGGATTTATTACAAATGATTCTATAGAGTTTCTCAAGAAAACTGGGTATAGAGCCCTAACATCCCCAAAATTCATGGGCTAACATGCATGAAAAATTTGTAGAATCACCTGATTCTTGTTGTAGAACCCATTTAATGCTTAACGTGTCGATCGATGGTGCTGGCCCTGTTGGAACTCCTAGTAGGATAATCCAAGGAATTTTGACCCCAAATCACTGGCATCCCCAAAATTCATGGGCTAACACCCATGAAAAAAATGAGAAAATCACCTGATTCCTTTTCCTAAGCCTAAAAATACTCCGAGGCATCGTCCTATGGCACTGAGCCTATTGGAACTCTTAGCAACAATGTTATGAATATTTCCATGAAATTCTTTAAGAAAAACAGGCCCATAGCCTTGGTACCCCAAACTTTGTGGGCTAAACCCATTAAAAATTAAGAAAATCACCTAATTCCTGTTCTAGAGACCATAAAATGATCCAAGGCACCTTCTGATGGAACCAGGCCTACTAGAACTCGTAGTAGGCTTGTTATGGACAATTATGTGAAGTTTTTTATCTTGGGCTAACACCAACAAAAAACTAAGAAAAGTGTAGGAGCCCCAGCACCACCAAAATCCATGGGTTAATACCCACAAAAAACTAAGAAAATTGCATGTTTCCTATCTTGGATCCTATAAATGCTTCGAGGCACCATCCAATGGTAATGGGCCAACTAGAACTCTTAACAGTCTTGTTATGGCTGACTCTGTGGCTCTTTTTGAGAATAATAGGCTCAAAGCCATGGCAGCCCAAAAATTCATGGGCTAATACCTATGAAAAACTAAGTAAATTGCCAGATTCTTGTTCCAAAGCCCATAAAATGATTCTAGGCATCGTCCGTTGGCCCCAGGCTTGCTAGAACTCTTAACAGGGTTGTTATAGAAGGTTTCATGATATCCTTTGAGAAAAATGGTCTCAGAGACTTGGCACCCCTAACATTCATAGATTAGCACCCACAAAACTCTGAGAAAATAGCTTGATTCCTGAAGCCTAGCTACCGGAGCAAAGGTCTCATCATAGTCTATTCCTTCTTCCTAATTGTACCATTAGACCAGAAATTCGGCCTTGTTCCTTATAACTGTTCCATTCTCATCAAGCTTGTTCCTAAACACCCATTTTTTGTCAATGACAGTTCTCTATTCTAGTTTAGGCACAAGATGCCACACTTTGCATCTTTCAAATTGATTTAGTTCATCCTGCAAAGCAAGTATCTAATATTGATCTTGCAGTGCTTCTCCCACATTTTTTGGTTCTACAATTGACAAAAAGGACTTGAATGCACATAAGTTCTTTAGTTCTAATCTAGTAGCAATTCCAAAGGTCAGATCTATGAGTATATTTTCAATCGGACGTGAATCCTGATATTTGTAATTTTTCATTTTAGGTCCTTGAGTTAGTCCATCAGCTGTAGATCCTGAGTGAACTGGAACTTGAGTAGTTCCCCCGATTCCCCCCGACTATGTGAACCCCAGTTTTTCTATAGATAAACCAGGCTGCACTTCATATTCCTCAATATGATGCTCTAGCTCACTGTGATCCTACATTTTAGTCTCAAACACAGTACTATTTTCATCAAAAGCAACATAAATGCTTTCATCAACACAATTTGTTCTTTTTTTCACCATTGTGTGAAGAGTAACCTAAGAAAATTTGCTCATCACTCCTAGTATCAAATCTTTTCAAATTATCTTTCCCATTATTATGAACAGAGCATTTACATCCCAAAGTCCTAAAATGGGAGATATTTGGTTTTCTTCCTTTGAGTAATTCATCGGGGGTTTTGTTTAAAATAGGTCTTAAAATGCATTTGTTCAAAATATAAGCATCAGTATTTGTAGCTTCAGCCTAAAGATTCTTAGCACAATTATTTACAATCATCATTGTTCTATCCATATCTTCTAAGGTCCTATTTTTTTGTTCTACAACTCCATTTTGTTGAGGGGTTCTAGTAGCAGAGAAGTTATGATCTATTCCATTTGTTGAACAAAATTTCAAGAATTCTTTTTGCGAATTCAGTTCCATGGTCAGGTCTTATGGAAATCAAGGAAGTCTTCAATTTCTTTTCCATTTTCATAATGAAAATAGACAAGACATCAAAGGAATCTTCTTTAGAAGCTAAAAACAGTGTCTAGATAAATCTTGAGCAATCATCAACAATAAGAAAGATATATCTTTTACCTCATCTACTTCTTACCCTCATAGGTCCACACAGGTCGATGTGAACCAATTCCCGACAGTTGTAGTACTTAGCAGATTCTTTGACTCGAAGGGTGATCTTGCTTGCTTCCCCCTTACATATGGACCACACACTTTGTCATCTTTGAACTTAGTTTTAGGCAACCCAATAACTGTGTCCTTTGATGCCAGTGTATTTAATCGCTTTAGACTCGCATGTCCAAGTCTTTTGTGCCATAGTAAGGGATAATTAGCAATAGTACTCAAGCATTTCAAATGTGTACCAAGCATACCCATGATTTCAACTTTGCATACATTTTTGTGCCTTTTGGTAATTAAAACTATCTCCTTTGTGTCTAGCTTCTTTACCCTGCTACCTACAAAAGTAAATGTTACTCTATTACCTTTGTCACACACTTAAGATATGCTCAACAAATTGTTCTTCAATCCATACATATTATAAACTTCATCCAATGCTCTTGATTAAGTACTTCTAATCTTTCCAATTCCAACAATAGTCCCTTTTTTTCCATCTCCAAAGTAGACATTTCCCCCTTTGAAAGGGGTAGGTGAAAGAAATTTATGTCTATGCCCACTCAAATTTCTTGAGAAACACTATCCATATACCAATGCTCACTACCTGCACAACAATTCAAAGACTAGCTTGGATCCATTCTTATTGTATAAAAAGGATGAATGAGATCTCTTTTAGCGTAGCTTGGAAACACACTCTTTGACCTTTATATTCTATTCTTTTTAGACCACTTTTTATGCACCAAAATTAGTGTTCCTATTTGTGAATCCATTAGCAATTGGACGCTCAGTAGATGGATGTCCAATCTTTCCACAAAGATAACATAGATTAGCAGCAGTGACATCTTCTTTAATAAAACTGTTGCCAGCCTTCTCACAATGAGTTCTACTACCCAACTGGTTTACAATTCTTGAAGATTGTGTCCACCTATTTGCCCTTTGCAGATCCATTTTTAGTCTAGAAACCTCCTACGTTAATTTTCTAACCTTTTATTTTCCATAGAAAAACTCAAGTTTATGCTCTTTCAACTCAGTTTTTGCCTTTTATTGTTCCTTACTCATTTCTCTATTCCCTTTTTCACTGATTGACATTTTCAAAATTTCAGATTTAAGATTTAGCATAAGTGAATCAAGTTTTTTAACCTATTTCTTCAATCTAGAATTCTCTTCATTAGTTTCATTCAAAAAAATTCTTAACCTCCAGACATTCAAATTTTTTATCTGAAAAATCCTTGAACAGATGATCCTTTTCACTAGACAATTCTTGAAAATCATCAATCAACTCATTCATTAGTAAAATTTATTTTCTTTTTTTAAATGAATTAGTTTCTATTTCTGCTCAACAGTATGTACCTCAGATTTTTCTTCATCCTCAAGATTTGAGTCTTCAGCAGCCCTGAATGTAGTTTCATCCACCTCTTCAATGTCAGATTCTTCAATTCCTGAATCCTTAGCAGCCATCATAGTATACTCCTCTTTCTCCTTTTGCTTGGCAGCTTTATCTCTCAACCCCTTCTCAGCTCTTTCCTTTCTCCATAAATTTCCCAATGGGGATACTGTTTGACATGATGATCAATTTTTTGCACTTGTAGCATCCAGACTGATTTTTTTTTATCTGAGCATTTTCTACTAATTGAGTCATCAAGCCACATTCTACTTCCAGTATCTTTCTTATCTCTTCCTTTCCCCTTCTTGAAAAAATTTCTTGAAGTTCTTTGCCAGAAAGGCTATTTGTTCCTCACCTAGATCTGATCCCTCACTATTAGAAGCCTTCAATTCTAATGATTTCTCAGCAATTTCTTCTTCTTTCTTCTGATCTTCCATGTTCATCTTATAAGTTCTAAGATTTTCTACCAACTCATTCGGAGTCATGGTAGCAATTGCCTTTACTTCTTTGATGGCAATAACTTTCACATCCCACATTGCCTTAGGAAGAACTCTTAAGACCTTATCTACTTGCTCTTCAGTAGTGAGAATCTTTCCAAGAGATGTTAGTTCATTAATAAGGGTTGTGAGACTAGTACTCATATACTGCAGTGTCTTATTATCCTTCATCTTGAAAGTTTCATATTCAGTAAAGTGCAGAACATCTCTAAATCTTCTGACCTGACTCATTCCTTCATGCACATTTGTCAACGTATCCCTAATTTCATTAGCAGTAGAACAGTTTGAGATCCTATTATATTTGTCTTCCCCTAGTCTACAAACCAAAATGTTTTGGCTTTAGCATTTTTCTTGAGAGCTGTCAAATCACCAGTAGTGAATTCATTTCGCTCCTTTGGGACTTGTTGACTTTCCATGATTTTTGTTGGAACAGCAGGTCCTATAATAATCCTATCCACAAGTAGCAACCTTCAGCATGATTGTAGTCCTGCATTCGTGCTTTCCACCACTCAAAGTGAGTTCCATTGAAGAGTGGATGCCTTACAATCATCAGGATGGCACACTTCTATTCCGAGGACGAGTATGTGTTCCTCAGGACAGTGACCTGTGCCATGACATCTTGGAGGAGGCGCATAGCTTCAATTGCCCTTCCTTATTTCCAAGAGGGGTTGCAGTGTTCATCATGATCGGTTCTTAGGTGTTAGCCTTTCAAAAGAAAACCTGCTCTGATACGAATTGAATGTTTTTCAAGTCCTACAGATTCGCCTATTTTTAGAACCAAGTTTTTAGACTTGTTTTAGAAATGAGAGTGCAAATCGACACACAATATTTAATGTAAAAAACACCCAGCTCACAAAGGTATAAAAAACCACGACCTATACCACTACATAATTTAACCCGAACTTCACTAAAATAAATGGGCCATAAAAAAATCATTACAAGCCTAAGTAATCTAGGAAATCAAGCTTCCTAAACTATTGACTTCTCATAAACCTCCTGAGGTTTATTTTGCCAAGTCTTCGAGTTTCCCCCAACTTGAAAATGTACCTACTTCAATTTATAGATCACAGAACTAATCAATACATCAAAGTTTAAAAAATTCAGGACTTCCTAAATCTAAGATCAATGTCTAAAAGATGTTCCAAAAATATTTTCTCACTAACACAACACTTCACTTGCTGAACTACACTTTGTTTGCTTGAAGAGTTGCATCCTGCACAATCTCAACTCGCTTACTTAAGCATCCTTCTTGGGTTGAGTTTTACTCCACTTAGAACTCCTCCTTAGTTCTGAGTCTAGAGCCTTTGCATTCTTCTTTGATTAGAACTCCTTTTAACTGTCAACTATTGTCTCACACAATTGTTCTGATTGCATTGCGCTTCTTCAATGGTTATCATCAGGATATACTTAAAATCTCATCCAATCCGCAATTTTACTGTCTTGGCCAAACATCATTTCTATGTTACATCTCTTTGAGACTCTGCCTGTAAGAACCATATCATCTTACATGTTTCATCGCCCTTTCTCTATCATCAAAACTATAGCAACTCAACAAGATATGACATAGACTCTTAGCTAGCACGACAAATAGGATCTTAAAGATTTTAAAAATAAAGTTTATCTATTGGATTTATCATTGAACTTTAAACACTAAATAATTGTCACTAGCTAAGTACGGGTATTTGGCTAATCATATAAGTTGAAAAGACTGACATATATATTTTTGATTTGCATAAAATGCATTTGGTAAATACAAAAATACATGTAAGTCTAAATTAGTTAAATGTGATAAGTTGATTATCTCGAACTTATGACATTTCAACTTATAAGTAGTTTTAGGTTGATCATGTCTTTCACTATTTTATCCTTAATATTTTTTTTTTCAAATAATAGTACTTTCCTAAAATAAAATGCATAACCTTTTTTACATTGTATATGTTGTTCCATGTTTTGTTTAAGGAATTAGTTTTGGTATATAATTTTGACATATTTTCAAGATGTTTTAGTAGTAGAACAATGAATTAATAGTTTCAACAAATGCATCAACTGCTTGTCACAGGAAATTTCAATGCAGTTCAAGGGGATACTTATGCATTATCCCTTTTTTAATATAAATTATTCATGTTTGTGAGTGACATTTTCAATTTTTTAAAATCATTCAAAGGGTAGATTTTTATCTTATCAAAAAGAATATTAATTAAGAGAAATAAAAATGTTGACTATACCATTTTAACAAAATCTCATCTAGAAGTATATTAAAGAACATATTTTTATTATTTTTCTATTTTTATTTTCGAGGCTAATTAGGAAAACATATTAGTTGCACACCAATCAAAATGAAAAATTATATATTAATTACCTAATAGATATAACCAAATTTGCTACAAATTTTAGTAACCAAATCGATAGATATGGCATGAATTTAATAACTTGGTTTAGGTTCCAGGTATACTTTCATATATTTTTAAGCTATATGTAACATAGTAAATTCAATATTCATTTACAAATTTTCCTTGCTTGAGCCAAAAGCTCTTTCTTTTGAGGGTGCAATTTTCTATTTCCGATTTGAGGAAAAAGAAAACTGTGTCCGAAATCGACAATAAACCAATCAAATGGTAACGATCACTAAAAGTATAAAATTATATTATTTATAGATTTGAGTGTCTGTGTTTATTTTTGTGTTTACGATTTGTAAGTTTGTTTGTTGCTAGGGTTTTGTATAGGCAAGTATAAATGCAAGCACTTCAATCAACACTCATGTATTGACAAAAGTACTTCAATATGTTGAGTGCATCATGGTGTTAATGAAAATGAAAAAATATGTGTTATATGTTTGTATAAAAACAAGATCAAAGGTATTTATTAATAAACCACATATGTCTGTAAATACACTATAAAGGGATTTTTTTTCTACTCTAGATTCATTACAACAACAACAATAACATACCTAGTGTGGGGTCTGGGGAGGGTAAAATGTACGCAGACCTTACCACTACCTCATAGATATAGAGACTCTAGATTCATTACAAAGATTGAATTTTTGAATGATCTTTTTAGTAAAGCAAATTATTTTGTTGCGAAGTGTTATTTGAATGACTAGGGTCCACTATCTCTCTATTTTCTTTAGGTGTTGTTGACCAGTTTGCAATTTTCCTCCAAAGATGACCATTTTGAAGAGCTCCGACGGTGAGACCATTGAGGTAGATGAGGCAGTGGAGCTGGAGACGCAGACAAAAAAGCATATGATCGAAGACGATTGCACTAATACCACCATCTCGCTACCTAACTTCACTAGCAAGATCTTGGCAAAGGTCATCGAGTACTGCAAGGGCCATGTTGAGGTTCTGAAGGCCGAAGATAAGACCTCCGAGGAGGATCTCAAATCTTTTGATGATGAATTTGTCAAAGTTGATCAGAGTACCCTTTTCAATCTCATACTGGCTGCCAACTATTTGAACATAAAGAGCTTGCTTAATCTAACATGTCAGACAGTGGCAGACATGATCCAAGGGAAGACTCCTGAGGAGATCCATAAGAGATTCAACATTAAGAATGACTTCACTCCTGAGGAAGAGGAAGAAGTTAGGTGGGAGAATGCCTGAGCATCTGAGTGAATTTGAGTTTGTAAAAATCCATATCTTCTACTAAAGTATATTGAAGATATAGACATTTTACAGACTCAAATTCACTCAGATGCCCAAACATTCTCCCTCCTAACTTCTTCCTCTTCCTCAGGAGTGAAGTCATTCTTAATGTTGAATGTCTTATGGATCTCCTTAGGAGTCTTCCCTTTGATCATGTCTACCACTGTCTAACATGTCAGATCAAGTAGGCTCTTTATGTTCAAATATTTCGCAGCAAGTATGAGATCAAAAAGGGTTCTCTCATCAACTTTGACAAATTCATCATCAAAAGACTTGAGATCCTCCTCGGAAGTCTTATCATTGGCCTTCAGAACCTCGACAGGGTGCTTGCAATACTCGATGACCTTGGCCAAGGTCTTGCTAGGGAAGTTAGGTAGCGGGATGGTGGTGTTAGTGAAATTGTCTTCTATCCTATGATTGTTTGTCTGCGACTCCAGTGGCACTGCCTCATCGACCTCAAAGGCCTCAACGTCGGAGCTCTTCAAAATGGTCATCTTTGGAGGAGAATTGTGAACTGATCTATAAACCCTAACCACAGGCTGCAGAAAAGAGAGAGAGAGAGAGTGGACCCTAGTAATTCAAATAACACTTCGGAACAAAATAATTTTCTTTACTAAAAAGATCTTTCAAAAATTCAATCTTTGTAATGAATCTAGAGTAGAAAAAGAATCCCTTTATAGTATATTTATGGACATATGTAGTTTATTAATGAAGTACCTTTGATCTTGGGTTTACAAACTTACAACAAATGTTTTTCCATTTTCATTAACACCATTGATGCACTCACCACGTTGAAGTACTTGTGTCAATACATGAGTGTTGATTGTTATGCTTGCATTTATAGCTACCCATGCAAAACCCTAGAAACAAACAAAATTACAAGTCGTAAACACAATAATAAACATAGAAACCTAAATTAATAAATAAAACAATTTTATATTCTTATTGAAATTCAAAATCTTTACCATTTGATTGGTGTATTTTTTATTGCAAACACTATTTTCTTTTTCCTCAAATCAACAACAACAACAAGAGACCCAGTGGAATCCCACAAATGGGTTCTGGTTTCTTTTTCGTCAAATAGAAAATTGCACCCTCAAAAGAAAGAGCTTTTGGCTCATGCAAGGAAAAATATGTGAATGAATCTTGAATTTACTATGTTACAACTTAAAAATATATGAAAATATACAAGTTTATTTATAATAAAAGAAGTACCTTGAACCTAAACCAAGTAATTGAATTCATATCACATCTATCGATTTTGTTCCTAAATTTTTTTAGCAAATTTGGTTATATGTATTAAGTAAGTAATATATGTTTTTTCCTGATTTGGCGTGGAATCAATAGATTTTCCTAATTAGCTTCGAACATAAAAATAAAAAAATAATAAATATATGTCCTTTAGTATACTTCTAGATCATATTTTCTTAAAATGGTATAGTCAACATCTTCATTTCCCTTAATTAAGATTTTTTTTATAAGATAAATATCTACGCTTTGAATGATTTAAAAAATTAAAAATTTCACTCACAAATATGAATAATTCGTATTAGAAAAGAGATAATGCATAAGTAACCCCTTGGATTGCATTCAAATTCCCTGCGACAAACAGTCGATGCATTTGTTGAATCTCTTGATTCGTTGTTCTACTACTAAAACATCTTTAAAATATATCAAAACTATATGCCAAAACTAATTCCTTAAACAAAAGACGGAACAACATATACAATGCAAAAAAGGTTACATGTTTTATTTTTTGAAGGCATAATTATTTTAAAAAATGTTAAGGATAAAATAGTGAAAGAGATGATCAACTCAAAACTACTTATAAGTTGAAAAGTCATAAGTTTGAGATAATCAACTTGTCACATTTAACTAGGTTTTTACTTCTAAGTATTTTTGTATTTACCAAATGCATTTTATGTAAATTAAAAATATATAAGTCAGTCTAATCAACTTAAATGCTTAGCCAAATACCTGTACTATAGCTAGTGACAATTATGTTAGTGTTTAAAGTTCAATGACAGATCCAATAGACAAACTTTATTTTTAAAAGGTTTAAGATCCTACTTGTATGCTAGCTTAAAGTCTATGCCATCTCTTGTTGAGTTGTTGTAGTTTTGATGATAGAGAAAGGATGATGAAACATGCAAAATGATATGGTTCTTACAGGCAGAGTCTCAAAGACATATGACATAGAAGTGATGTTTGGGCAAGAAAGTAAAGTTGCAGATTGGATAAGCTTTTAAGTATATCTTCATGATAACCAATGAAGAAGCGCATTGTAGTCAAAACACGTATGTGAGACATTATTTGAAAATCAAAAAGAGTTCTAATCAAAGAAGAATTCAGAGGATATAGACTCATAACCAAGAAGGAGTTTTAAGTGGAGTAAACTTAACCCAAGAAGGATGCTCAAAATAAGCATGTTGAGATTGTGCAAGATGCAACTCTTCAGGAAAACAAAGAGCAGTTCAACAAGTGAAGTATTATGTTAATAAAGAAATTGTCACACCCCGGGAGGGTACCCTTAGCATGGCCGCCCATCAGAGACTATTGCTATCCCCCAAGTAAACCACTTGACCTCATCATATTCATTCAAACATAACTAACAATGGAAGATATCAATGAATAAGAATACTGAATAAAAGATAGTGGAAAATCGATAGTAAAAGGCCAAAGTCAAAACAATCTATCCATCTAAATTAAGAAAGACCAGTATGAAAGAAAGTAGTTAAAACATAAACCAATCACATCAATAATCTAGTCTATGAAATCTCCAAAACACTTGACCAAATGGTGCCAATGACAAACCAATGGCTACCTCTAGATAGAATAAAATAAGTCTAAAACTCAATGATAGAACAGAAATATGATATCCTCCGAAAGTAGGGGAGGTTTACCAATCGTCTGAAAGCAAGTAGGTCCTCAATGGGGCACCTATTGATGACTACGATGATCGATTTCTGCATCATGAAAAGATGCAGACCCAAATGGACATCAGTATGTGGAATGTATGAGTATGTAAAATGGCAAAAAGAAACATGCGAAGGAAAGAATAACATCATCTCAAATAACTCAACTCAAGAAATAAGAAACTCAATCATCATGTCAAAAGTCTAAAGTAAGAATGAAATTTAGACAATGAATACTGAAATTTAGACAATGAATACTCATCTATCATCTATGTCCCATTCACTCAAGTACTATCAAGGCCTATTTGGGAGTTTCTCTAACCGATAATCATCACCTATTAGCCGGTGATGATACAACAAAGTGATGTTGTTGCCATATTCATCTAATACCTTGTTGGGGATTTAGGACATCCCATTAATGGATCCAAAATTAGTAACATCTAGTCCTCATTTTGGGACAATAGGAAATATTTGATTTTATGGTTTAATCCTCTCCTACGTCGACTATGTAATTATCGAGTTTAAGTTAGACTTACTCTTACTCAATTTGGTACTCAATACTCCTCCCAAGACTCAATATGCTCATAAGACATCAACTCCATGGTTAACTCATTCATCTAATCTCATTGGCCATTTATTAACTCAATTCATCATATCAACCATCAACCCTTTCACATCATTTTTAGGTTCAGTTCTTGACTCTTCGAGACTCAATCATGCATCATTCTAACTCATAGCATTTAGGAGAACAAATATAGAAGTAGAGCATATAGGGATACTGCAGACTCTTTAGGCTCAAATTATTCTCATGCATGCTCATGTAAGTAAAATATGTGAAAATAATGAGAAATCATGCTAGGGTTCATGTAGCAGGGCAAAATAGTCTAATTCAAGCATTTAATTCATTAAAATGGTAACTCATGCAAAATTGTATAGATATACATTATAATTTATGAAAACCTTCAAGAAACATTCATGGGAGACTCAATTCACTAATACCTTTATCAATTCGTGCTATGGAGAACATGGAATAACAAATTCCATGTTTTGGTTAGCCTTACATACTTGGAAGTTTTGAATCTTGAACTAGCTTGAAAGAATTCTCAAGTTTGTCTTCAAACCCTAGACCTTTTCCTCTCTTGAAACCTTGCTTCTATGTTTCAGAGAGTCATTTAGCCTAAAAGTGTTAAACTGACATGTTTTGGGCTTTATTTATGTGTAAAAACGTCAATCATACTTTGAAAAGATGGAAAAAGACCAAAATAACCTTTCTTCAAAATCTATCAAAAGTCATCTACGGGCCCATCTATGGCTTGTGTAACATTCCACAGGCAATAGGGACCCTTTCGTAAACTTTTGGTCCAATTTTGGAGTTTTGATTCATTTTATGGGCTCATTTTACGACTCGTAGAAGGTTCTATGACTGGTAGATACGTTCGTAAAGTCAGGGGCCGAAAATTGAAGTTTCAGGACTTTTTCTCATGAATTAGCAGATAGGTCGTACTTCAATTTATGGCCCGTAAAGGGGTTTGATAGAGAAACTGTGCAACTAGCAATCTCTAGTAAAATGTCATAACTTTTGACTCTGAACTCCAAATGAGGTGAAACCAGTTGTGTAGGAAATATAAAACAAAGGACTTTCATCTGGTACGTTATCGGACACATAATTCTTTATGTGATAAGAGTTATGATCATTTAAAGTTGACCATTGCATAATCCAACACTAGAAACTAAATAATTAGGAAGGTTTTGAACTCTTCTAAGTACTAGAGGGATCTTATGGCCCTAATACGCTTCCCACATATAAGAATGAGGATTTCAAAATGACCCTAAAAAGTGCCCCAAAATGTGCCTCGGAAGTTCCCGAAATTGTAATTTCTGTATATCTCAAAATTCATGCGTGATATCTAAAATTCGACTTCATATTCTTGTTTAGAGGGTTAAATTGAGTGTGAAATGGGTCTAACTACGATTTTAGAGCGACTGAATCACAAATTGGATTTTCAAAGTGAGCAAATTCCAGTGAGGTATGTGCACTGCTTGCGCGACGCGCCAGTGCTTTATTCTAGTGCCAGTTTTCAAGTTCGTTCCTAGACTTTTGGGTCTTCGGTCTAAGTCTTCCCACATGTGAAAATACCTATACTTAGCTATATTTCACCCTCATATCATTCTAAATGTTCCCCAATATTCATTCAAACACTTAGACAATTTTCATCTCCTAAATTCAAGTCTCAAAACTCATTCGGATCCTTAGGTTCTCATTCAAGCTTCAAGTCTCCATCTCCAATCTTCATCAACCTATTCTCCAAAGCTAAGGTATGTGGGTTTCTTTCATGGGTTCCTTTGTCCCATGATACCCAAGCCTCCTTTTACATAAAATAGCATGATTTAAAGTAGATTTATTCGTGGGTGTTACTTATTACGAATTTCACTGCACACTATATTGGGTTTCATGAAAGTATGGTTGTTTTACTAAGTTTTGAGCTATGAATCTATGATCCATTGTGAGATTTAATGAAGGATTTTGATGTATGTTGCTTGAGGGTCTTACGAAGTATTTATTGATGGTTTTATATTGAATTTTCTATAATGATTTCACTCTTGAATTACATGGTTTTACACTAGCACTGCACACCCGTAAAGTGCTTGATAAAATATTCAGATTAAGATTTCTTGAGGAATTGAAGGTCCATTGCATGCTTTATGAGTTTAATGACATTATGTTAATGAAAGAAATGTATGTATATGATGATGATGAAAGGAATGTATGTATATGATATTATCTTTATAGTGTGGGGGATGACCAAGCCTCACTCGGGAGGTTGTAGGCACGGGTGTAACCTTTTTGAGGGGTTTGTACCTCGATCATCTCTCTCTAAAGGTGGCAGGCCCATGCATCTTTTCAAGGGGTTTGTACCTTGATAACCTTGTTGGGGGTTTTGTGCCTCATCAACTTTGTTGGGGCGTATATACCTTATCAACCTCATGCGCCACTATAACTAGGTGGTAGGCCTTGGATTGCACTAATTGTGGTCACTCCTTACGCATGTATTATGTTCTATTTAAGCATGATTTTACTTCAAGTGTCATTCATACATGCCATATTGCTATATGCTTATTCATTGGCTATGTTATGCATTTTGTTCATAGTGCTTATCACTTGTTGCATTGCATGCTACACACTTAGTACATTCAAATTTACTAATGTATACTCTATGGTTGCATGGTGTCACCATGTTGGAACTGGAGCCCCACTTGAGCATCTCCCTCCACGTGGCTAGTACGATTTTTCTCAAGCTTGTTGGTGAGTCCTCCATTTCGGGGACTATGCTTATGACCTCATTCTATGTTCTAAGACTATCTTTCTTTTATGTTAGATTATTTTTTAACAATGTTCTAGTTGATCCAGCCCCTTGTTGTTTGAAGAAACCATCCACTATGCTGACTATAAGGGTAAGCCTGGTTGTTTGTCTCGGCCCCCACTCTTATTTATGTAGTAGAGGTGTTGTTGGACATGTAATGTGTAATGTTATAAGCTTTGACTCTCTTTTGACTCTTGTTGTTTATGATATGAAAGATGTCCCTTAGCGCTGATTATCCTTATTTACTATCTCTTGTTATTTTATTACTTCTATGACCAAGGATGTGTAGTAATGTGCTAAGAGGCTTGCTTGGGGTCCCTTCAGGTTCCCTTTATGCCATGTCACATCTTGGCCCTAGGCTTGGGTCTTGATAAACTTAGTATCAGAGCACTAGGTTGTTAGGTCCTCGACTTCCAATACATCGCATCGATTAGTGTCTTATTCATGGTCGTGAAGTGCGCCATGACTATGAATGCGGGGGCTATGAGGGGTTCTAGGAAATGTTTCACTTCTTTATGATCTATGTAATGCGATAGAGTTAGGTCGCCTAGGGCTTATTGCTAATCCCTAACTTTTATATTTTAGGATATGTCTCAAGCTACTCAGGATGACGATACATCGAATGAAGAAGTTTGCAATGCACTATGGGCATTAGCCAACGCGGTGAAAAAATTGACAACTCATCTCAATCAACAAGTGAGTGCTCCCGAGCCTTCAAATGGAAAGAGAAGGGGTAGTGAGGCCAAGAGGGCCAGTTTTGAAGGGAAGTTCTAAAGTCTCAAAGATAAAGGTGATGCATGCGTCCAACATGTGCTAAGGTGCATAGAGGCCTATATTTGAGTGGCACCAATGTTTTCTTCGGTTGCAGTGAAGAGGTTTATAAGAGGAAGGATTTTCCTCGTTAACACAATAAAAGTAAAGGGGTGAGGATGGGGTGACTTGTCTTAGATGCCAAAAGTGTAGGAGGAATCATAGTAATGCATGTTGGAGGAACACAGGTGCATACTTTGGGTGTGGTGAGATAGGCCACAAATTTTGGAATGTCCACATGCTTACAATAAAGGTAAGGATGGTCCACCACAAGGGCAAGGTGGTCATGTTGATCAAGGGGCTCAAGGAGGAGATGAGGTGCCCGACATTGCTACCGGTAGGTCGAAATTTCTTTTAGCTTTGATGTGTATAACTTGATAGGCCCGGGTGCCACTATCTCTTTCATTATTCTTTCTTATTTCTCGTGGGCTTTAAGTGTACCCCAAGTTGTTATGTGAAACTTTGATGTCTACCCTTTTGCTAGAAAGTTCATAAATGTTGTTCCATGTTCGTATTTCATTAGGGCTTGCCTTGTGAATTGTTGGGTTGATATAGTGGATTTTGATGCTATACTTGGGGTGGATTAGTTGCGTGTGATATGGTGTCTCCTTTGATTGTAAGACCTAAGTTTAGATTTCAATTCCCTTACAACCCGTCTTTGAGTGGGGGCTCGTAATATGGTTATGAAGGGGTAAGTCTGTTTCCTATCTTAAGGTACAATTGATATTTGAGGTCTGTGTTTATCATCTTTTATGAATTAAGGGTGTTTGTTCTAAGTTACTTCTATAGAGTTGTTTCAGGGGATCAATGAGTTAGTGAGTGTCCTCTTCGATATTTTGAATTTTGGGTAGTGTCTTTGGGTTTGATTTGTGCACCGGTTATGTCTGTAGGTCTCATGAATAGGGTTTTTAATCCCTACCTTGTTAGATTTTTGGTGGTCTTTGGTGATAAAGTATCGATTTATTTGGGGCTTATGAACCATTTGGGGGTAGTGTTGCAAATCTTAAGGAAAGAGGAGTTGTATACTAAGTATGAGAAGTGTGAATTTTGGTTAAAGGAGGTTACCTTCCTAGGTCATGTGGTGTCTGAGGATGGTATTAAGGTGGATCCTAAGAAGACGGATGTGATTAGAAGTTGGCCTGGACAATTGACCCCATCAGATATTTGGAGTTTCTTGGGCTTAGCAGGTTATTAGTGAAGGTTTATGAATGAGTTTTTCTTCTATTACTTCTCTTGGGACTTAATTGACTCAAAGGAAGTCTAAAACTCTGTGGACCAATGAGTGTGAAAAGAGTTTCTAAACATTGGAAGATAAGCTTGTGTCCGCCCCTATATTATCACTACTGGAAGGGGTTAAAAGGATTTATTGTGTACTGTGATGCTTCTTGAGTTAGTTTGGATTGTGAGTTGATGCAATATACTAAGGTGATAGCCTCTGCTTTTAGACAATTAAAATACATAAGAAGGATTATTCTATCTACGACCATGAGTTGGCCGCCGTGGTAATTGCTTTGAAAATTTGACATCATTATTTGTATGGGTTACATGTTGATGTGTTATCGAATAGAAGAGTCTCCAATGGGTGTTCACCCAAATGATCTTAGCTTGAGAAAAAATAGGTGGTTAGAACTTCTTAAGGATTATGATATAAATGTGCATTAGTATCCCGGTGAGGCTAATATGGTGGCGGATGCTTTGAGAAGGGTTTCTATGGGTAGCCTAGCTCATGTAGATGATGGTGGCAAAAGGGGGGGGGGCTAGGAAGGTACGTCGGTTGGCTAGAATAGGGGTTAGGTTAGAAGACATTAATGATAGTGTTGTTGTTGTTGTTGGTGGCTCTATGTCTTTATTGGTTGAGGAGGTGAAAGCTAAGACATATCTTAACTCCACTTTGTTAAAATTCAAGGCAATGATAAAAAATGGTAACGTGGAGGTTTACTCCCAAGGGGGAGATGGTGCCCTTAGGCATCAAGATAGATTGCGTGTGCCTAATGTTGATGACTCGAGGAGTTTTAAATGAGGCTCATAATTCTTCCTATTCTATTTACTCCGGTTCTATATAGATGTATAGAGATTTGAGGGATGTGTATTGGTGGGGAGGTATGAAGAAGGACATTACATAATTTTGCGTTCGGTGGTCATAGTTGCCAATAAGTCAAAGCAAAACTTCAAAGGCCAGGTGGCCTAGTCCTAGAATAGAGTTTCCTACTTGGTAGTGGGAGGAGATAAATAAGGATTTTATGGTTGGTTTGCCGACGACTAGAAAGGGGTTTAGTTCCATTTGGGTTGTGGTTGATAGGACGACAAAAATTGACTCACTTTCTACCGGCTAAGACTATATATAGGGCTGGAGATTATGCTAGGTTGTACATCCATGAGATGTTAAGGTTGTATGGGGTTCCTTTTTCCATCATATCAGATTGTAGTGCACAATTCAATTCACAATTTTGCAGGTCCTTCCAAGGAGGTGTTGGAACAAGGGTAGAACTTAGTATGGCATTTCACCCTTACACGAATGGCCAAGCCGAAAGAACTACCCAAACTCTTGAGGATATGCTTAGGGCTTAGGTATAGGGGTTTAGAAGTAGTTGGGATGATCATCTTCCATTGATTAAGTTTGCATATAACAATAGCTATCATTCTAATATTGGTATGGCTCCTTTTGAGGCCCTCTATGCTAGGCGTTATAGATCACTGATTGGGTGGTTTGAGGTAGGAGAGGTAGCTTTGATATATCTGAATCTGGTTTTGGAGGCTCTTGGGAAGGTAAGGATGACTAGAGAGCGGTTGGAAACAACCCAAAGTCGTCAAAAATCCTATGCCGGTGCGAGGAGGAGAGACCTCAAATTCAAGGTTGGCAATTGGATATATTTGAAGGTTTCACCCATGAAGGTTGTGGTTCATTTTAGTAAGGAGGGTAGGTTAAGCCCAGGATATAGGGTTCCTTATAGAGTGTTGAGGAGGATTGGTTAGGTTGCATACAGAATTGGAGTTGCCTATGAATAGGGATATGGTTCATTCGGTTCTTCGTGAATCTAGTTTGAGAAGATATGTTGTTGACTCAATAACCTTTGAGGTTATGGGTGTTGTGGAGGATAAGTTATCCTAGGAGAAGGTCCTAATGGAGATATTGGATTGATGGGAATAGTGGATTAGTATGGATGTGGTGTTCATCAAGGTACTTTGGAAGAATCATCTAGTCGATAGTTTCTCTCGGGAAATCAGAGCGGGCATGGAAAAATGATATCCGAACCTCTTTCACTCTATTCAAGCTTGTGATAACGCATCAAGTCCTTTTCTTCTATGATTCCAAATCTTATGTTTTAGCATCTATGTCATTTCCATGCATTCATGTTTATGTTGACAAGTTCATGATGATTTTGATACTTATGTTGAGATTTTAAAAATGATGTTTTAAGTATGTTGTTGTATCCTTGTTGGGGCTGATTTCTTCATGATTACTCTCCTTCTGACCATTTCATTGACATTCAAGGATAAATGTTCCCAAGGGTGAGGTATTGAAATGACCCCAAAAAGTGCCTAGAAATGTGCCTTGGAAGTGGCCAGAATCGTAATTTCAATATATCTCAAAATTCATGTGTGATATCGAAAATCCGACTTCATATTCTTGTTCAAGGGGTCAGATTGAGTGGGAAATAGGTCAGACCCTGATTTTAGAGCGAACGAATCACAATTCCATTTTTCAAAGTGTGCAAATTTTAGTTAGGTATGCGCGTTGCTGGCACAATACTCCAGTACTTTATTTTGGTGGCAGTTTTCAAGTTCGGTCCAAGACTTTTAGGTCTTGAGCATAAGTCTTCCCACACGTGAAAATATGTATACTTAGCCATATTTCGCCCTCATGGCTTTCTAAACATTCCTCAATACTCATTCAAACACTTAGACAATATTTCATCTCCTAAATTCAAGTCAAACACATCCGAATTTCAAGGTTCTCATTCAAGCTTCAAGTCTCCATCTCCAATCTTCATCTAGCTATTCTCCAAAGCTACGATATGTTTGTTTCTTTCATGAGTTCCTTTTACCCATGATACCCAAGCCTCCTTTTACTTAAAATTGCATGATTTAAAGTTTATTTATTTATGGGTCTTACTTATTATGAATTTCACTGCACACTATGTTAGGTCTTCATGAAAGTGCGGTTTTTTAGTATGTTTTGAGATATTAATCTAAGATCTATTATAACATTTGATGAAGAGATTTGATGTATGTTGCTTGAGGGTGTTACTAAGTATCTATTGATGGTTTTACAATTTTCAAGCATGATTTCACTCTTGAATTTTATGGTTTCATAGTAGCACTACACACCCACCAAATGTTTGATAAAATGTTCAGATTATGATTTCTTGAGGAATTGAAGGTCCAATGTATGTCTATGAGTTGAATACATTATGATGATGAAAGAAATATATGTATATGATGATGATTAAAGGAATATATATATATATATATATATGATAATATCTTTATAGTGTTGGGGATGACCAAGCTTCACTCGGGAGGTTGTAGGCCTAGGTAACCTTGTTAAGGGGCTTGTACCTCAATTACATCACTCTTGTGGTGGCAGGCTTGGGCAACTTTGTCAAGGGGTTTGTGCCTTGATAACTTTGTTGGGGAATTTGAACCTCATCAACCGTGTTGGGGGGTTTGTACCTCATCAACCTCATGAAGGGGTTTGTACCTCATATGCCTCTCCAAGGAGGTGGTAGGCCTTGGGTTGCTCTAATAGTGGTCACTCCTTACACATGTATTATGTTCTATATAAGCATAATTTTATATCAAGTATCATTCATACATGCCAATTGCTATATGTTTATTCATTGCTTATGTTATGCATTTTGTTCATGGTGCTTGTGACTTGTTGCAGTGTATCCTAGACACTTAGTACATTCAAACGTACTAATTCATACTCTATGCCTACATGATGTCACCATGTAGGAACATAAACCCCGCTTGAGCATTTCCTTCCACGTGGCTAATGCGATTTCTCTCACGCTTATTTGTGAGTCCATCATTTCGAGAACTATGCTTATGACCTCATGCAATGTTCTAAAACTAACTTTCTATTATTTATATGTAGACTATGAGGGTGCACCCAATTACTTGTCCTGGCCCCCGCTCTTATCTATGTAGTAGAGGTATTGTTGGACCCATCATGTGTAATGTTATAAGCTTTAACTTTCTCTTGACTCTTGTTGTTTATGATATGAAAGATGTTCCTCAGCCCCGATTATCCCTATTTACTATCTCTTGTGGTTATTTTATTGCTTTAGCGACCAAGGATGCGTAATGATATGCTAAGAGACTTACTTGGGGTCCCTTCAGGTTCCCCTTCCGCCGTGTCACGTCTAGGCCCTAGGCTTGGGTCTTGACAGCTTTAAATATAGATACATGTGAGAATAGAGTGATGGGGTATCACAAAAATATTTTTGGAGCATTTGTTAATCATTGAGTCTTATATTTAGGAAGTCTTGAATTTCTTGAACTTTGATGTATTTATTAGTTTAGTTATCTATAAATTGAAGTAG